>PVJH01015898.1:0-51965 GCA_004026705.1 Nesogale talazaci
CAGAGAGCTTTCCCTGGCTGGCCTTCTGAAGCAGGCCCTCCTACCTAGTCCATTCCAGTCTGGAAGTTCGTCTGCAATCTGTGCCGGGCGGGAGGCAGCTGTACAGGCTGTACCTCACGGGGACGGAATATGCTATGCAATCACTGCCTCCAACGAAGGGCTGAGCGGCCTTCATTCAGCTCCCAGTCCCCAGGGCCTGGGCCCCCAGTGGGGCAAGAACCCTGGAGAACCCAGGTGTCCCAGATGCAGGCCGGCAGTCTGCTGGACTCCCCACCCAAGCCGAGGCTGGACTCGACTGGGAAGACCTCGGCTCCCAAGAACACAGAGCAGGCGTTTGGCCTGTGCTGGCTTCGTGAAAGACAAACACCAGGTTCCTTTGAAAACTCCTCCAGCTTGAAAGAGCCTGAAATCAGGAGAAACGACTATGGTGGAGCCAGGAGGCACCTAGAGGTTGGGGAGTTAGGGAGCAAGTGTCCCAGTTTTGAGGTGTCTCCTCCCATCTCTGGGAACCCCCAGAGGAACTCGGGCCTGACAGGAGGCTGGATCTGTGGCTGGGAGTTCAGAGTCACAGGGACTCTGTTGACATGCTATGACCTTGTCCCCTCCCCCAGCTTCCAGAACCCATCCAGGAGGCCAGCCTAAGACCCGCCCTTGTTCCTTGGCACAGAGGAGCGGAAACCGTCACAGAAGGTGTCATTGGGAGACGTTTCCACTTTGTCAGCAAATATTTGTTGAATCTGCTGTTGAGCTGAATGACAGTAATCCCCGCTGTAATTACAGGAGCCGTGATGCTGCCGCCGTCTCAGGCGCTGCCCCTCAGCGCTCCCTTCAGGCGACATCAGCTGCGCCCTGAGTGTGGCCAGGTGGGGCTGACCCAAGATAGACAAGAGCTGGTCTTGTTCTCCACCACTTTCCGGGAGCGGGGAGGGGCGGTGGCAGACGCCATTCTGCAAGTGCCTGCATACAAAGCCCACCTCAACTTGGTCAGTGATGGGCGGACCTCGAGAGCAGGCAGTCAGGTCCCCAGGCCTAAACCATTCTCCTCCACTGAGAGGCTCTGCTCACAGCCATTTCTCTTGGGCAGCCTGCTGGGCCTCAGTCTCCTCACCTGCAGAATGGGGAACCCATTAGCATCAGGGCTCCCAGGAGGTGGTGGGGCTGGTGCTGCTCCCTGGAGATGAGCCCTGTGTGGCAGGATGGAAGTGGCAGGTCCTGCTGCTGCCGAGGCACTGCTAGCACCTCAGCAGACAACGCTATCCCAGGCCCACATGCAGGGCGGAGTCTGGCCTTGGCTGCTGCCCCACTGTGTGTCGTCAGCAGTCCACGTCCATGTCCACTTGGCAGGAAAGGAAGCTCTTGTGCCAGGCCCCACAGCCCAGCCAGGAGGCCAGCTTTGGTTGGGAACCTGGAGCTTACGTGGCCCTGCCGTGCTACCTCTCTCCCGTCAGCATTCTCCCATGCTCGGCTAATACCCAGATGGCTGTACCATGTCAAGGCCGGATTAATCCGCACAATGAAAATAAAATAATCTTTAATAAGAATACTAATCACCAGGCCTCGGGGAGCCCGGAGACCTGGAGGCTGGGCCGGGAATGAATGGCGGAGACAGATGGAAGCGCTCTAGGCCAGGGCCCGGCCCTGCCCAATGACCCAGGAAGTTTCCGGAGTCAGCGGGCTCCCAGAGAGGCGGGCAGTGAGCCAGGGAGGGGGCTCGGGGCCTGCCGAGGGCACCTTGCCCAGGACGCCTGTCAGGGCAGCAACTGCCTGCAGCCCTGGCCACCTCTCTGCCCCCTCAGCGAAGAGCTTGAGATTTGACAAATAAGGTGCCGCTGGTGGACGGCCGAAGGAAATTAATCCTAAATCAGATTTTAAACACAGGCAGGAAGGGAAAGAGCTCCCCCTCCGAATCGAGTCTCTGATATTTATAGAAAGATGATTAGGGCTGCGGAGGGTGATTTATATTCTGCGTCCAGGTGACAAGGAAGACAGACGGGACAAGGGACCCAGGCCCCTGGCTCCTGCTCCACTGGGCGATGCCACGGTGGGGGCGGGGGGGGGGGAGGGAACTGCGGGCAGGGCCCCCAGGTGGGGAGCAGGGTTCACTGGTCAGAGCTGGAGAGTGCTGGGAGATGAGCCACTCCTAGCTTTGAGTCCCTGGGCAGGGCACTCCACTTTTCCAGGGTTCCATTTTCCTGCCAGGAAGCTGGTGGCACACACCACTAAGTCCTTCACCCCCAGCTGAAGGGTTAACTGTTTGAACCCACCCCCTACCCCACAGACACCTGGGAAGGCAGGCCCGGCAAGCTGCTTCTGAAAGGTCTCTACCTGGAAATCCCCACCTTCACACCTGGGTCACCCTGAGTTGCAGTCAACTCTATGGCAACTGACCAACTGACAAGGGTCTGGCCTTGGCTGTGCTTCCTCAGCCTCCAAGCAGGGCCTCAGCCTATGGCCTGTGGGGGGTGGGGTGGAAACATCTTCTTCAGCTTAACGCCAAACTTTGAAGTCGAGGCCAGTGAGACCAGACACTGGAGGATGGGCGATGTGGTCCCTGGGGTCCAGACTCCCCCTTCTCCCATCACCAGAGGGGAAGGGGGCTCAGGGCTGGCAAGCAGACCCTCTTGAGAGAATTGCAGAACAGCCCAGGGGCCTCAAGGACCCCAGGAGATTTCCATAAGACCCCCCTGCCTAGAAGGTTGCAGCTATGAGTACAGGGAAGTGCAACTATGAGAGGACCCCCTCAAGGTGTCCAGGAATGCCCCCGCTACTCCATCCAGTCCTTCTGCCTGGCTCTCACTCTCCCCACCCAACCCGCAGCTACAGGGGCAGATGGGCCAAGGAGGAGCAGAGCCTGCAGGGGGCAGGGGTGGGATTTCTGAGAGGGTGCTGGGCCTGGGGCTTCTGGGGAAGCACCCTCTTTCCAGCGGAGGTTCTGAGGACCCTTGCCACAAAGGCCTGTAGCAGGTGGCGGCGAGGAGTCTATCTCCTCAAGCGACTCTAAGCTGGCGCCCCTTTCCCAGACATTATTGCCTGCCGCGCACTAGGAATTAGTATTTTTTATAAAACCTGTAATTATCTCGCAACTGACATAATTATGTGGTATTGTGATTTAAATGTTAAATCCAAAATACGCTGCCATTTCCTAACCCCGCTTTGCTGTGCGTTCTTCTTTTTGAATGTGCCCAACAGTCCAGGAAGCAGGAGTCGCCTTGGGCTCCCTCACAGCCTGGTGGGAGATCCTTGCCCGGGGCGCGAGGTACAGAACTGGGTGGGACAGCCCCGTCCCCACCCCGGGGAGCTCCGCTTTGCTCCTCTGCAAAACACAGAAGCTGGAGCAGCTGTGGGGACCTTAGCCCTGGAGCCCAGAGGACGAGGCTTCTTGCTCCCCGTGAGGGGGTCTTTTATGCACCGATGGGGGCTGGTCTTGCGTGGTCCTTAGAGGTCAGCAAACCCATGGGTGCCCAGCGTGTGCGGCGCAGGTATGAAGGTTTGAGTGCCATCCTGGGAAGAAGAGGTCTGGGCACTGTGGAGGGCCAGCACGCTGTGGAAGGAGGAAGCCCCTCAGGGCGTTTGGAGTCAGACCCCTAGTCTCCTATCTATAACACGGGAGATGCCACACCGTAAAATGGGAATACCATACTTAGTGTTATAGATTCGATGGTTTTATATATGTATATATAAGTTGTACCCTGGATTATATATGTGTGTATATATATCCCCTGTGGGTTTCTAAGACGGCTACTCTTGACACAAGTAGAAACCTTCTTTTTTATTTTTTCTTGAGGAGCAACGAGTGGTTTTAAACAATTGACCTGGTGATTAGCAGCCCCACAGCATAACCACTGCCCCCCTCCGGCTCTCTTTCTCTATGCATAAATGTATACTTATACACCCACGTGCGCGGGGGTGAAATATGAACCTCAAAGCTAAATGGCCATCGACTGGATGCCGACTTGTGGCGACCCAGTATGACGGGATAGAAAGGCCCCTGTGGGTTTCTGAGACAGTAACTCTCTCCAGGAGTAGAACGCCTCCTTTTCATCTCCAGGAGCAGCTGCTGGTTTTGAACTGCGGATGTTGCAGTTAGCAGTCCCATGCCCAACCCTATATATGGATAGACATGTCTCTGTGTATATGTATATGTATGCATATGCACACACATGTGTGTGCACGCACATCTCAGGGGTATAGTTTGAAGATGCTGACGTCATCCTCACTCCAGGCACCTGTGAGAGGGTAAGTGGCTGTTCTCAGTTCCTGTGAGTGACACTGTGGAGGGTGGGGCCCAACCTCCCCGGGACATGGTGTCTTATCACAAATGCACACGCAAAGCAAGGGACACCAAGGCCTGCCAGGCCCCAGAAGGAATCACCAGCACTGTCACCCTGGCTGGGACATCCAGTGATCTTTATCACCCAGCCTGGGGGCACTAACCCCCCTCAGGGGGCTGTCATGAAGAAGAGGAACAGCTTCTCTCTGCAGGAGCTCCCAGAAGGCAAGACCTCACAGCCCGAGGCACAACCAAGTCCAATGCGGTCTGCACATGACACCTGCCCCACACCCAGAAAATGCCTCCAGGGTGCTCTATGGGAGTAAGGGGTGCTGGAACCTGGTCCTCCCAGGGAGAGCAGCCAGCGGTAGGCCAGGCTTGAGCGAATGCTCTAGCTTAGGCTGGGAGTGAGACAGCCCTGCTTTGAGGACTGGCCTAACTGCTTGCCAAACCTCCCCTTCCCATCTGTGGAATGGAGCGCCAGGAGGGCTGCTGGGTATGGCTACCACACAGAGGTGTGCTGAGAAGCCTGGCTTCCATAGGAGAAGCACCGGGAGACACTGAGGGAGCCTAGCACAGCAGGCCGTAGAACAAGAGCAAATGCGAAAGCAACCAGGTGCTTTAGGGCTTGGGGCCCAAGAGAGGTGAAGACCCATAGCAGTTGGGGGTGTAAGGAAAGATGCCACACAGAAACCAGAGAGCCCAGGGAGGAAAAAGACCAGAGACCTTGGGTGGAGGGATCTTTGGGTTAGGCAGCTCCCAACCTAGACCCCATTAGATTCTGCAACAAGTGTTGCCATGAGTCCTCGTGGACGGCTGGCAACCCCACGTGTGGCACCATCATGTTTCCCATGGATGCAATCTTTTGGGGGAGGGGCATCACTGCCCTCTGGTGGTGGGAGTAGGAGGCCCAGTCTTTGCTCCTGTGGAGCCGCTGCTGGAATTGAACCTCCATCCCAGTGGGCCACAGTCCCGCACACAACCACTACACCACCGGGGCTCAGCCCAGATGCAATCTTATAACACGCGATCGCCAGGCTTTTCTTCCGCAATGCCAGATGGATTCACATCGCTACTCTTCCAGTTAGCAGTCACGTACAAGCCATGCACATCACCATTGCATTGTCCTTGTCAGTCCTGGGGGTGGGGGGCAGGGCGGGGCCTGCTACCTGGCGCAGAGGGATGGGTCCTCATAGCTGCAGGGTCTGTGTGTTAGCAGTGAAAGGCTAGGCTATTCCCAGTGGCTGTCAGGGTCCCCGCCCCAGTTTACCCTGAGAGTGTCAGGGGACAGGGCACGGGTTCTGATCTCTATGTGGAAGATTTCCCCTCCCCTGTACCACATCACCCAGGGGAGCCAATGGTCCTCATGATCAGGACCTGTGCTGGGTGAGGGCTGGTGGGGAGGCAGACACATGTGCAACCCCTGGGAAAGTCAGGGAAGGGCAGGAACGCCAGGCGGATCCCAGGGACACCAGCTGTCAGTCTGCACTCCTTCTCTCTCTCTCAGGGTTTCTGCTCTCTTGGGGCTGCTGCTCACACTGCCCTCCTGAGAGGCCTGCTGACCACGGTCATATAGGCACACAGGCAGCACACCGGCACGTTCATGTATACACTGTGCATAGGCAGGCGTGTTCGCACAAGCACACGTACACATGCACACAGCCTGGGGTCTGTACTCACGCAAGCAAAGATAAGTCCCCTGCTGTCCCCTAGGAAGCCCTGCAGGACATCTCAGCTCTGCCGTGTGGTAGCCCAGTACTTCCCGCTGTCCCCCTTCCCGAGAACCACGTCCTCTCCCACAAGCATCAGGGTGAGTCCCCCGGATGTGGTAAACCCTCTAGGCTACACAGTGCTCTCTGGGTGGCCCTACCTGCAGACTACCACCACCACCACCGGCTCCTGGATCCAAACCACAGCGCTGCCGCTTCCTGACAGTGTGACCTTGTGCATCTGCTTGACCTCTCTGTGCCTCACCTTCCTCCTCTATTAAAAACCCAAACCAAACCAAGCCAGGACAATCAGCGTTTCTATGTCTTGTCTGCCAGGGTCCTACTGTGACGCTCACGCAAGTCGCAGCCAAGAGCTCAAGCGATGCGTTGCACTGGGCAAATCTGCTGAGACCTCTCTGAAGCGTCCAAGAACACAGAAGTCACTCCGAGAACTAAGATGCTGGTATTTCCAGTCACCTCCTCTGCATGCGAAGGCCGGACGCCGAGGAAGGAGGACTGGAGAATATCTGCTGTGTCTGACTTGTGGGGCTGAGTTCTAGCACAGACCATGCCAGGGACGGCCGGAAACACCAGTACGGATGGAGGGTGGCGAGGCTTCGTCTCACACACTTGAGACATGTTGCCAAGAGGGACCAGCCCCTCCAGAAGGACATCAGCTGGCAGAGGGCCAACTAGAAAGAGGAAGACCAGCACGGGGACAGAGGGACACGGTGGCTGGGGCAACGGGCTCGAGCGCACCAGTGACACTGTGGATGGCTCAGGGCTGGGCAGTTCTCTCATCCACAAGGTCGGTGGGAGTCAGAACTGCCTCGGCAACTGCCAGCAAGCTACCAGGTAGTTACGGGGAACCAATGGGCTGGTACTCGGGAACCACTTAGCTCGGTGCCTGGCATAGTTAGTTGGCTGGTAGGTTGATCCCCAGTCCAGCACCTTCCATCCCACCAGTGTCCTTGGCAGGACCCTCCACAGCGCCTACGAAGCTGACTCCCTGGCTGGAGCCTGTGGCCCACCTGCTCGGCACACACTGTGTGCCGGGTTCCCAGCCCCCACTCCCGCCCCTCCTCCCCTCCCCCCCGCCAGCGGTGGCGTGCTCACCCACACAGGCGTCTCGGCGCTCCTCATAGCCCGCGCTGCACACGCACTTGCCGATGGGCACCAGCCACTCGCCCTCCGCGCTGCAGTACATCTTGGGCGTGTCCCGCTCCTCCGAGTGCCGCACGCACTGGCCCCGCACCTCCACCAGCGAGGACGAGTCGGCCCCCGTCACCGCCTCCGAGAAGGCCGCCAGGTTGCGCACCATGGCCGGGCACTTCTTGTAGTAGATGCGGAGGGAGAGGATGGCCAGGCAGGCGCCGATGTCCTGGAAGGCCAGGTAGAAGCCGCGCTTGCTGAGGGGGCCCACGCCGCGCACCTCCGTGTTGAGCTTGAGGCGCCGCACGCCCAGGTCGGCGCCCGTGAAGCTCTCGTCGGCCGCGATGGTGTCGATTTTGAGGAACTGGCTCTCCTGCGTGCTGGCGCCCAGGTCGCGGTCCGACTCCAGGTAGTGCAAGTTGAAGGTCTCCTTGCAGGTGCCCAGCACGCCGGGCATGCTGTTGCAGTCCCGCAGGGTGAACTTGATCTCCGCGTAGACGCGCCGGGCGCCGTCCCGGGGCACCCAGCTGGTGCGCAGCCAGTTGTTCTGGTTGGGGCTCATCACGTTGCACACTTGGTAGGTGTGGATGGGCCGGAAGGACTCGTCCACCTCGTTGATGGAGTCCCACTGCGGGTAGAGCGGACACGGCCGGCGGACAGCGTCAGCACCCCTCACATGAGCCTGGCGCCCCTGGACATGCCTGGGCTAGGGGCATGCAGGGAAGGAAGGCTAGAATGTTCTCTGCGGGCACCTCCAGGTGTAGCTAAGGTTCCCTCGTCCTCTGGAGAGTGGGCTCTTGAGGGCTCTGGGAGGGCTCTAGGGGCGGCAGGAGGGGACAGGTCGGGGGGGGGGGTTATGTCCCTTGATTGGCTTCCTCTAATGGACATTTATGGGCATTAACCCTCGGACTTGGTTCATGGAAGAGTGCTGAGGATCACGCCAGGCTCTGGGAACCCAGGGGGTCAAGCTCACGCCACACACGCTGATGTGAGGAGCTCCTGACGGTCAGTTCGGGCCTCTCCCTGCCTTGCTTGGCCCCTCTGCCTGACCTCCTGGTGCTGGCCAGCTGTTCTCCCCTCTCCAAACCCACCTCTGTAATACGGGCTCAGAGAGGCCTGAGAGGATGCAGTGTAAACACGCCGGCCAAGGAGCTCACTGCCGCGGCAGGGCAGACCGGCCCCTGCAGCCAGAGCCTCCGCAGCCCAGCAGCGTCTGCCTCCAGGTGCCTAGGGAGAAGTCCTGCCTTCCAAAGGGCACCAGGCAGTCCCAGTTCCAGCCCCAAGGACCTCCGCCTTGTGCAGCCGGGGCCTCTGGGCAGCACTGCATTACACTGGGGTTAAAGTCATTGTCACAATTAATGGAGCACCAAAGAGCCGCCCAGCTGCTCCCTGTCTGATTGCTGCCAGGGCCCCAGATAAACTAATCAGCTCATCTGTGCCCGCTCCAGCCGCCCTGCCAGTCCCAATGCCCATGCCCAGCCCCGGAGACGGGGGCCCCAGGGTGGGGAAGCAGGGGGGACACCCTACCAGAGTTGTGTCTCTGCCACACCAGGAAACAGACCCTCCCCCACCATGACAGCCACCCCCGCCGCTTTCCCACCTATGAGCAGGACGTGGCCACCAGCTGTACAGGCCCTGGGTCATGATCCCCCCGCCCACACACACACACTTCTGAACCTCAGGTCTGTAAGACAGGGTGGCAAATGCCCCCTTTCCAGGCAAACACTGGGATGAACTGTCCCCTCACCTCGAGCAGTTCCTGGTAGTGTTAAGGTGGACCCTAAAGACACCCCCAGGGGGGCTCCGAGGAGAACTGTGTCCCACATGGAGGATCGATATTGATTTCCAGGCCTTTCCTCGGAGGCCTTCCTGGGGAGACTCAAACCCCTACCCTTTTGGTCAGCAGCTGAGCAAGTAACTGTGTGCCGGCCAGCGAGGGCTGTGCCAACCGAACACTGCAACTCACAGGAGCCTGCAGCCCCAGGCGGAACAGCCCCCCGGGTCTCCAGGGCTGCGCTCTTGATGGCAGCAGACGGCCCGACTTCCCCCTCGGAACAGCTGGTGGGTTTGAAGCCCTGCTCTTCAGTGAGCCCCTGCATCCCCAGGGCTCCTGCAAGACAGCGCTGCTGGCCGTCCACTCACCGAGAAGGCAGAGCACATCCTGTGGCGTGTGTGTGTGTGTGTGTGTGGTGTGGGGGGTGAGGTGGGGGTGGGGTGCCAATAGCGTTTCTCCAGCCTCCAGAGCTGACATTTCTCATCAGCAAACTGTGGGGTCCTTTCCACTCGCCCTGAGGGCACAGGTCAAGGCCAGGGAGCTGAATTGCCCAGGTCACCATGGTTCCGAGAGCCCCAACACCTGGATCCAGCAGCCTCGCCCTGTCTGCAGTGCCACCAACAGGAGGCAGCCCTCTGCAGACCTTGGAACACACCCCGGCTCCGAGCGTGGACAGACCTCGAGGCCCGAGCTCCTCCAGCCAGCCAGCCTGGCTGCCCATCTCCAGCCGCCCCGTGGGAAACCCACCCCCAGGATTCGTGATCGTGAATCGCCACGTTCCGCTGTGAGTGTCCCGGGGGTTGAAAGTGCCTTATGTGTACACGATGTATTTGTGTCCCGGGTGTGTGAGCGTGTGAGGGACAGAGTGAGGGTAAGGGGGAGTGTGTGTGGAGGAGGACGTGTGAGCGAGTGTGTGCTTACACACACACACGCGGGGGGAAATGCACAGGAGAGCATCGGCATAGTGGACGTGCTGCCGTTAGCTGCCATCTCGCCCGTCCCAAGGGGTGGGACTGGGTGGGACACCCAGTGGGGTGTCACAGAGGAGAACTATGTCATCCTTTTCTCGGATGCAGTCTTAGCAGAAACAGGTGGCCGGGCCTCTCCTGCTGTATTCCCACCTAAGGGCCTTCACCAAGGGCGACAGTCACAGAAGCTTGCCTTCCTGGAAGACGCCCAGCCAGGCATTGCGCTGTGACCAGGTTTCCTCTCACCCTGCCCTGACGGCAGCCCAGCAAAGCCATCACAGTTCAAACGGGAGACACGGAGACCCAGAACCACTGGGTCATTGATGCAAAGCTCAGGGGCCCTCCCAGGCTCATGGGTGGGCTTTAGTGCCTGGCACCCTGGGGTCTGCATGAGGGGAGGGAGGCGCAGGTCGGGCAGCCTTGTGACTGCTGGGCACCCAGGGGCACGTCCGTATCTGAGCACAGTGCCATGATGGACTGAGTTGAGGGCCACCAGGGAGGCTGGCTGGAAGGAAGGACAAATGGAGGCTTCAAGGGTCCAGGCAGCTCCTGGGGAGGGAGGGACAGGCATGAGGGAGAACTCAGTCTTGGGGTGGGGGTGCGGTGAAGGGGACAAAGCCAGACTGGACCCCTCCTGCAATATTTCAGAGAGCCTGGACTCAGCCAAGGTCCAGAATTAAGGGTCCTGAATCTGGAGCCCGCCCCGCCCCCGGGACCTAGGGTACAAGGGTCTTCCCCCAGAGGGAAGACACTGCCTAGGACCCATCACTCACCCCGTGAGCTGGATATGTGAGCCAGCCCCAGTCCCCGTAGATGGTGGACGTGTCCAGCAAGTTCACTGCAAAACAGGAAATGAGAGTCAGACCCAGAGGCCCCTCTCCTGCTCCAACCATTGGGCACATTGACACCCGACTCCTGGGGTCCCCAAGGCAGGGCCCCTCTACTGGGATGCCCAGCACCCGCCTACCCTCCTCAAGTAACGGGTCAAGCTCATACTTTTCTCTTCCATGACTCCCTCCTACACCAACATCTGACCACCTTGCCAAACACAGCCCGCCCCAAAGGGCCGGTGGTTAGGGCTGTGCTTCAGGGATGGGCTCCTGATTCCAGAAGGGCAAGACCCTCTACCTCCCGGGGTCTCAGCACTCTCCCCTGGACAACGAAGCTGTCCAGTTGGTTGTAAGAACAGCCTGACTTGGTCTCCCTTAATGTGATGAGCTGGCTGGCAATTGTGTCTGCACTGGGGAGTGAGGTCTCCTCGAATCCCCAGCCTCTTGCCCGGCTTTGGGACTCCCAAACACACATTTTTTAAAACAATTTAACAACATCCCGCGGCATTTTAAAATTAAGATAAATATATTACAATACTCTTTTTCCATTCTATGAACATTTTTGTTGCTCCATATAGACCACATTTTTAATCAAGAATCCCCCCCCACACACACACACCACGGTCAATGATGTTCTGCTTAAAATCTGGTCACTCTACAGAGGGGACCTGGCCTCCAATAATCCCTGAGTACACGAGGGGTGGCTGCCTGGAGGAGTGCACACTGCCTTCAGGGAGCACCTCCTCCCTGTTGAGCGCTGCAGAGGGGTCCTGAGTTACCCCATCTGCTACCCTCCAGCAACTGTGAGAGAAGGCCGCTCACCACCTGGGGCCTAGAGATGACTGGTGAAAGGTAGGTGGGGTCTGAAGTCCCCCCGGTGCTGCTGGCATTCAGGGCACCTGCAACCACAGACAGTATCAGCATCCCAAGAGGTTTGAGACCCCCAAAGAGTCACCACCGTGGGGGGTGAAGTGGTGGAAGGGCAGGGGAGGGCTGGTCTGAAGGGCAAATCTGTTTTAGACGCACTCCTTCGGTTCTTAGGTTAGGCCTTCCACGGGAAATCTCAACACAGCACAGAGGCCAATGAGGGGAGGAGGGAGACACCCTTGGCCATCTCTGTGAGCCTCACTGCTTATTAGCAGGTGATTTTACCTCCCGGAGCCTCCAAATGCTCATCTTTAAACATTCTGGCGGTGGCTGGAGTCCCTAGGGGAGCACAAAAAGCTGATAGGCTCTGGTGAGGACTGAAAGGTTGGAAGTTGAAGTCAACCCGGAGGAGGCTTGGAAGAAAGGCCTGGTAATCTACTTTTCTAAACTCAGCCAAGGAGCAGCTTAACTTGGGCACCCCTGATCGAAGCTGACCTGGCGGCAAGGGAACACGTGGCCTGGCCCAGGGCTGGTCTCATCCCTGCAACCTCACCCCTGCAATGCACCAGGACACTGGACCGAGGGGAAGTCTGGGCTCCAGCGCTGGCCATGCTGAACTGCAGCGTGGCCGGGGTGAGTCTCTTCACCTCTCTAGGCCTCTGCTTCCTTTGCGTCAATAAAGGACCTTTGACTCCAGAGGCCCTGCCTCTCTTCCTAGCCATGGCCTTCCAGTCACCCCAGGTCGCGGAGGGTTAAAGCTGGGGCCTCCTGGAACTTTCCCTGGGCCTCAGCTCTGCGATTTGCATAGCTCTGCGCAGGCCCCTCCGGAGATGGAGACAAGTGTCCTCAGGAAATGTTGGAGTGAGGATGCTCTTATTTGCTGATTTTCTCCATCCTCTCACTACATCCCCCCGCCCCCATTGTCAGGGACCCTGGAGGCCGCTTGGAGAGGGGGCTGGCAGAGCCAAGAAGGGGCCTCTCCAGGCTTCCCGGGGGCTCCAGGGACCAGGTGGGATGAGGGGAGGGAACAAGGTGCATAGAAGGGTGTCCCCCTCCCGTATGGCCCCCCACCAGGGGTGCAGACAGAGAGGAGCAAGCCTTCTCGCCTCCTCCCTCCCTCTCAGGCGATGTGGGGAAAACTGGGTCAGGCAGCTCTCTCCTCCTGCTGGTTGGGGGAGGGGGCGGGGGCCGCACTGCAGTCTCCCCCAGACCTGCAGGACCCAGTTTGGGGGAGTGGATAGGGACAGGGGAACCATGGGCTCTCCCAACCCACCCACCCCACCTTGAGCTGGAGGGTGCCATTTCAGACGCAGCTCAGACCACCCCTGCAGCGGGGCTGCTCTGCTGATGGCCCACCAGCCTGCATTCTCCCCCTGGAACTCCCGGCTCCCGAGCCAGCCTCCAGCAGACCCCACTTCCCGGGATCTGCTCCTCCCCCAGGAGCCCCGCCACATCGTGCTGATCAGCCAGATAATCCAAAGATAACTCGAGAGTCGATTCTATTGGCTTCTGGAAGGGCTATAGGATTCCAGGGCCGTTTGTTCCAATTCCTTCCAGACCCTTCTCTGCCCACTCCCCTCCCCATCTTTCTCCCTCGCATTTCCCACCCCATTCCTACGTGGGGGACTCCGCGTGTCCCTCCCGGAATCCCAAGCCCAGAGGGCTTTGCCGAAGGGCTGAAAGGGATCCCAGCATCAGACCTGAGTCCCCTGGAAGTCTGACCCTTCAGGCCACCGGGACTGTGAAACTCAGAGAAGTCAATTCCCCTCTCAGGGGCAGCCTGCCCACTTGCAAGATGGGAGTTTGGCCTCCGTGACCTCTCAGTGGAGGTAGCCACACACCCACTGTGCCTCAGTTTCCTCACAGGCAAGCAGGCATCCCCTGGGCCTCCCTTCTGGGCTATTCTGGGGGATCAGACGGTCTCTCTCTTGCTCTGAGCAGCACAGATAATTCCTAAGCCGTCCCTGTTCGACTGTGGAAGGCATTATGCGAGTCTTTTTTTCTCCAGCACTGTCACCTTCCCCCATTCCATTTCGCTGAGACTAATACTTAAATTGATTTACATTCCCCGAGGACGCAGCGCATGATGGCGAGGCTGGAGAATTCAGGGTGGCCGGGGGATGTCAGCCGGGATCTGGATGCCTTGGAGCTCACCCCAAAGTGCTAGGATAATCCACACCAAAGAACGATGGGGCTCCAGCCTGGCAGGGCTTCAGGGGTGTCTGCGAAAGGGCAGACCCTCCCCTGGCTCGACAGTGCTCTGCAGGGCCATGTAAGGGAACAGTTGACCAAGCTGGAGCACTGTGGCCTCTGCAGGTCCCCGGCGGGGAGCAGGGATGCCTTCTCTGAGCTCCCACAGTCATCCAGGAACGAGGCTGCAAGGGCTCCTGGCTGCCCCATGTGGAACCCAAGTGCCAGGTCGCCAACCCCTGGCCACCTGATGGGGCGGGGGGTGAGTGGGGGGAGACACAAGGCAAGAACTCTGGTCCTGGAAAAATAGCCTCCCTGCCCGGGACAAAGATTTCCCTGCTTGTCTCTCCTCCAGAACCATGCCTGCTCCCCAACTGTTGCCACCCACATCCCCAATAAGCCCTCTCTCACTGGCTGATGGGGGCTACCCGCCCGGAGTGTGGAAATACTGGCTGGTCCCTGGAGAGAGGTAGAGGCAGCGGCTAGGCTGTACCTCCTGACTTCCAGGCCCAATGTGGCCTCCTCTGAAACCTTGGGGGTGGGGAGTTAGATACCACCCCTTCCCTAGCACAGACCTCTGGTGCTCCAAGGTTGTCCCCTTCCTCCTCACGTAGCCACTCCCTCCTCAGGGTGCAGTGGGTGAGGGGACCTCCCTTGGTCTCTCTCCTCAACCGTTCAGGAGCCTGCACCTCATCACCACTCATCTGGCCACCCCTTCTTGAACCCCTGGC
Organism: Nesogale talazaci; assembly: GCA_004026705.1. Classification (NCBI taxonomy): domain Eukaryota; kingdom Metazoa; phylum Chordata; class Mammalia; order Afrosoricida; family Tenrecidae; genus Nesogale; species Nesogale talazaci. The sequence goes on from PVJH01015898.1 coordinate 14,492, forward strand.
CCCAGCCCCTGTCCAGTGCTATGTGCCTCCGTGTCTCCGTGCATGTTTCCTTCATCTGCGTTTGCATGGCAGTGCATGTGGGCAGAGGTGTTCTGTGCATGCATGCATTTATTTCCAGGCGCACATCACCGTGCATGTAGACAGTGTGTGTGCATACACATATGTGCTGGCAGCATGTCTGTGCATATGACTATCTTCTATGTAGGGGTAAGGTGGGCGGGGAGGGGGTGACAGCTCCATGTGTGGCAATTCACACGTGTGTGTCTCTCCAGGGCTGAGTCCAGGTGGTAAACCCACGGAGTGTGTCCATGGTTCTCGCCGGGAGCTGTGGAAATTCTGGGTCTGTGCATGTGTGCTTCTGCTGGAGCACAGGAGAGGGATGCTGGCCCTGGAATTTCCTGGCATCTAGATCTTTCCTTTTGTCATCAGGGTGAGAGTCCAGCTCTGACCCAACCCAGAGCGACCACCTGTGTTGTCATTGGGGTCTTTAAGGTGCTTCTGGATGAGTGAGGGGGTGTAAATGTGAGACCTGGGTATTAAAGGAGCCTGCTGCTTGCCCCAGAGACAGCCCTGCTCCCATCTTCCAGATCTTTGGTCCCAAGCACCGGCCCTTGCCCCTGCCTCACACCTCCTGAGAAACTGCCCTGGACAGGGCCTGCTCTTCTGGCACCTGCCCCTCCCATTTCCACATGGCTCCTGCAGGCGCTGGTCTCCTGCCCACCCACAGCTGCCTCTGGTCCATTGCCACTACCGCTGCTGCTGTCCCTTCTCCAGTCTCCACCCCCCTGGCCCCCAGTCCCTGCCCTTGACCTCTGCGTCACCCGCCTCTCCTGTCCTGTGCCCTGCGGTCCAGTTCTTGGCCCCATCCCTCAAATGCCATCACTAAGCCCCTTTCTCCTCAGTCCTCCGAACCCAATCCCCCTTCCTTGTGCCTCGCTGTCCCCCAATGCGTGCAACTCCATCTGTCTCCACCCCTATCCCTACCCCTCCTCTCCGTCTTCTGTCCTCCACTACTGTCCTCTTGTCCCCAGTGTCCGATCCCCAGTTCTCTCTCTCAGCCGTCCCCTCGGTCCCAGCTCTCTGCCCCCCTCCCCCAGTCTCCTGTGCCTCCCTCGGTCTCTGGTGTGGAAGCCCAAGAGCCCCCACGCCCCACCCCCAGCTCTCCCTCTATACCTTGACCCTGGGTTTCTTCCAAGAGGCTACCCCTGTCGCTCCCGACCCTGGGCTCCTGGACCCTTCGGAGCTTGAGGACCAAGCAAAGGAAGTTGAGCCGCAGGCAGCGCGCGCCGCGCCCCCGGCCCTCGGCCACCCCCGCCCGCCGCCGCCGCCGCTGCTCACCTTCGCCGCGCGCCGCGGACACGCAGGTGGCCGCCGCCGCCGCGGCCGTGACGACCCAGAGCGCGGGGGGCAGGCGGCCCGGGGCGGGGGCCATGGCCGGGCCCGGGCGGGCGGGGGCGCCGCGCACCCTCCGGCTCGGCCGCGGCGGCCCGCGCGTCGGCGCGCTCCCCGCTCTCCGCACACCCGGCGGCCGGGCGCACACCCGGGCGCACACGCCGGCACACAGCGCACACGCGGGCACCCGCGCCCGCCGCCGCCGCCGCCGCCCCGGGCGGGGGCCGGCCCGTCACGGCGCCGAGCCAATCAGCACCGAGTCGGAGTGGCGAGGGCGGGGGTGGGGGGTGGGGGGGCCCTGCACCGCGGCCAACGGCCCGCGGCCGCACGACCCCGCCGCCACCGGCCCGCGGACCCCGCCGCCGCCGCCGCACGTGCGCACGCTCACACTCCTGCTCGCACGCCCCGCGCCGCCCCACACGTGCACTCGGAGCCACGCGCGGGGACGGCCCACGACCCCGGGACCCAGCCCCTCGGGGAATTCCCCCGCAGACTGCACATTCGGAGCCCAGGGCTCGCAGACCCACGTGCCCCCACCAGGCGATGGCACGAGCTAGTTCAACGCAAGGCTCAGACGTGCAAAGGGAGCAGTATGCATGCACTCTGCCTGCTTCCAGGTACCAGGACGCGGCTGCAGGAGCCACGCAGTGTGGGAGGGCCTCGGAGTGAATGCAGGGCTAGGGACGGACCAGACTAGACTGTCAGTTTGGGCTGTTTGGCGTTGGGTAAGTGGATCGCCCTCTCTGAGCGCTCTCGCTCGCCCAGGTAGTTGGGAGAATTCGGTAAGGCCGGGCGAGGCACCCAGCGTGCTGTGCATGATGATTTATGTCCCCTGCTTTCCCACTCTTGACTTCCTCCACCTCCAGGTCCATCCTGGGAGGAGGGTCTCACCCTGCCAAGGCTGTGGGAGAGGGCAGGGGCCCTCAGGGGGCCTGGCTGCAACGTCTAAGCCCTGCGTGCACCTTGGTGGCAGGGTGACCAATAGAGCTGCAGTCCCCTGTGGGTTGAACCTGAGTCTGTGTGTTCTAAGGGCAAGCCCTTGATCCTGCCTCCGAGGCTCCGTGGACACACCATCGCTCAGGCCCCTCCACACTCCCTTGGGGGTTCCAGCGGTCGCCAGGGCAAGGTGGCTGGAGGTGACATGGAATGATGCAGGTCGGGGGAGTGCGTGGTGTGTGTTAGACTCTGCTCCAGGGACCTCATGAGCTCACATTTGTTTGAGTCACACACAGCCCTGCAGGGAAATGGGTGTCCACCATTGCCTGGGTCTGGATGACCTCTGCTGGTTAAGTTCCAGGGAGGGTCTCGAACCCAGAGCTGCCGGACTCCACAGCCCACCTCTGCGCTTTGTAAGGAGGGCAGCTCGACTTAGGAGCTCCCTTCTCACTGCCAGGAGGTCCTGGCGGTTGCAGTTAAGGTGTTCAGCTGGAAACTGAAAGGTCAGTTCATCAATACCAAGAGACGCTCCAGAAGGGAACCCTGGTAATGTGGTCTCAGGAAAATCAGAAAGTCAGCCATTGGAAGTCCCGTGGGGTACAGTGCTGCTGGACGCACAGGGGGTCGCCACAGGCAATATTGACTGGACAGCAACTGGTTGGTTGGGTCTAACAGCTCAGATTGCCGAAAAAATGCAGTGAGTAGCCTGTTAGTAGAAGCAGGCAGGCATAATTGGTAAATGCTCCATGGTGCTGCCAAGGGGTGAGGAGGCAGAGAGCAGGTTGGATTCCACCCAGGCTGGCAAACCCTGATGCCCACGAGTGCCGGGCAGACAATCTGATGGAACCTGCCAGGAGAGGATGCCCAGGCAGGCCAAGATTGCCAGTGGAAACGTAGCCCAATTCTCCGTGTTTTCCAGAGAAATTGGACATCTGGAATTTTTATGTGGTAGCCTCTGACCTTTCAACTTGGCAACTGATCCAAACAGTTTTGTGACACGGTGTGAAGAAGCTGCAGCCCCCAGGACACTGGGAGTGCTCTTGGAGTCTCTCCAGGTGGGAGTGTACATGGGGGTGGGGCTCCTGGGGCAAAGGAGGGCAGCAAAAGGCCTTGTATCTTGGTATTGCCAGCACTGTCTGGCTTGCCCTCTTCTGCTGGCGCTTCCAAACCTATTGGCTGATGGCGACGGTGGGGGAAGAACTTTGCTGGGGGCTGAGGTTCTGTATGGCCAGGTCAAGGTCAAGCCAACCAACCAGACCCAGGTTTTACCTTTTTGCCGGTGAGGGAATTGATGCAAGTGGGTTTTCTAGACTGGACACATCCTCCCAGATTCAGAGATCAAGGATGAATGGCACCTGCCATCAGGAGCTGTCTTTATATTTTGGGGACTTGTCTTCAGCACAACAGGAAATTCAATTCACAAAAGGTGGGGTGGGAAGGACAGTTTGCTTTCCAGTGGCCATCCAACTCCCAGTGACTGTCCTCTATGAATCTGGGGCAACAAAGGAAGGAAAGTCGGGAATAGTAGGAGGATATGAGATGTGTGGCCCTGCCTCCATATATGACTGTCTCCTTTGTACAGACACCAGAAGAACTGGATGGTACTCGGCTATGACTGCATGTTTTGATCAAAGATGCTATGGAAGGATCCTGATTAAAAGAGGAGAATTGTAGAACAGAATTTCAAATTCTTACAGAGTCTAGACTTCCTAAAGCCTTGAAGTTTAGATGAACCCCTAGAACTTTTGTCCTGTTATAATCTTTAAGCATCAAACCAACAATGTCCCCTGAACTCTCCTTAAAGTCAAACCATTGAACTTACTTAGCCAGCTGAAAAAGGTCGGTCTTAAACATTACACTTTTAAAAGATCCCACTATCGGGGATCAAACTGACCACAGCAGCTTGAATCATGAAAGCGGAACCTCAGAGCAGTGAGTTTTTATTCATGAGGGAGGAGACCCGCTGAAAAAGATGGGACCTCATTAGGGACACAACCCTAGGCATGCCATCAATGTCAGGAAGGGGTGCATGGAGGAACGGCTGCACTGATCTGCCCTTCACGGAGTACATGCTCCCCAGCAAGGACAGAGTCCGTACAACCACACTTATGCAAGCCCTGGCAGGCGGGAGTTAAAGCAGGAGGCTGCTAACCACCACCTGCCCCGAAAGAGACAGCTGAGGCTTCCGGTAGATTGACAACCTCCGAAATATAGTTTATATGATAGAGTTGCGGTGAGTTGCTTTTCGGTTTTTCTTTTTTTTGGGGGGGGGGCATCACTGACCTCAGGTGGTGGGAGTAGGAGGCCCAGCCTTTGCTCTGTGGAGCTGGAATCGAACCTCCATCCCAGTGGGCCGCAGTCCCGCACACAACCACTACGCCACCGGGGCTCAGCCGAGTTGCAACCTTTTCATTCCATGCCTAAATGTTTGGAAGCCGCCCCCACCCCTGTGTGTGTGTGTGTGTGTGCGCGCACGTGTATCTAAAGAGCAACTTTCAGTTGTCTCCCTGCCCCCAGGTATTTCCCAGCATGCCCCAGTACAGATGTGCCTACTTGCCAGGGCCTCCTCCCCTCTGAGCCCCTTCCCTTGGCCTGTCCTGTTTCAAAGCGGCAACTGGCCAATGGGGAGGAAGAAACCATCCAAGGTGCCCATGAGGAATGGACATTCTTACCAGGATGCTTGACCAATGGCGCCATCCTTCATTTCCTGAGTGGTCAGACAGCAACCGGACAGACGGCAAGGTCGTGGACGGGGCCTTCGGCTCCCACTCTCTCATCTTCAAGTCTCTCGCAGGCTGGGCATCTTAGGGGTCGGGTTCCTCCCACACCTCTCTCACTGAACCTCTCCCAGGCAGGGCCCCTACCTCACTGTCAAGTTGGGGTGAGGTGTGTGGATACCCTGTGGCTGTGAGAGGAAGCTCTGTGAAGTGACTTAAATGGGATCCATGACGGGTTTGATCATTCTGTCTCCCCTAATCCACTACGGTACCCTGCACCAGTAGGACGCTCCGAACACCCTGGGTCCTACTGTGTGCTCTGGCACATAGTAGGTATTCTGGGAGTGCTTGCTGAAACACTGAGCAAGTGCGTGAACACACAGCAGAGGGCCCCCGCGACTGCTGGGGAGGCACTTAAGGACACTATAGAATAGCATTGTTTAGGAGTTACAGGATGGCTCGGGGATACAAGAGGATGTGTACCTGACTTGCAGCAACTCCATCTGTTTTAGAATTGAAAACAAAAACACCAAAACTCACTGCCATTGAGTTGATTCTGATCCACAGTGATCCCATAGGACAGAGTAGAACTATCTCTGAGACCGTAAATCTTGCCGGGAGTAGAAAGCCTCATCTTTCCTCTGCAGAGTGGCTGATGGTTTCAAACTGCTGACCTTGTAATCAGTGCTCATTCTTTCCCACTAGCTCGTGGGCAAACCAGACCTTCTAAGGAATGAACTATCATTGAGGCCCTTGATGCTAGAAGAGAGATTCTGGCAGGACATGGGCAGTGAGGCCTGCGAGTGAGGTGTTGAGACGGGGGTTGGTTATTGTTAAGTCTCGGTCCACCTGGAATCACCTCGCCCCTGGCCCTGGACAGCCTCCAGCTGCTTCAATCACTTGAGGCATGACCCAAACATTCACAGAGACGCCTCCACCCCCTATCTTTGCGTTATGTTGTTGTCGTGGTTAGGTGCCGTGGAGTCCGCTCCAACCCATAGTGACCCTGTACGGGGCAAAATGAACCACTGCCAGGCCCGAACCCTCCTCACAACTGTTCCTGTGCCTGAGTCCGTTGATGCAGCCACTGTGTCCATCCGTCTCACAAGGGCCTTCCTCTGTCTTGCTGTCCTTCTGCTTTCGCAAACCTGATGTCCTTCTCCAGGGACTGGTCTCTTCTGACAGTATGTCCAAAATATATAAGACGAAGCCTTGCCATCTTGGCCTCTAACTAAGGAGCACTGGTCTTACTGCTTCCAACACAGATCAGTGTGATTTTTTAGCAGTCCCTGCTACTCTCGATATCTTCCCCAGCCCCACAATTCAAATGCACCAAATTTTCCTTGGTCTTCCTTATTCAGTGTCCAACTTTCACATTTATATGATGCATTGAAGTATGCCAAGGCTTGGGTCAGGTATACCCTTAGTCCTCAAAGTAACCTTCTCTAAAGAGGTCTTGGGCAGTGGATTGACCTAATACACTATGTCTCTTGACCTCTTGGCTGCTGCTTCTAGGAGCACTGATTGTGGATCTGAACAAGACCAAATCCTTAGCACCTTCAACCTTTCCTCCATTTATCACGACATTCCCTATTGGTCCGGTTGTGAGATTTTGGTCTCTCTATCATTGACTTGTAATCCAGACTGAAGGCTACAATTCTCGATCTTCATCAGCAAGTGTTTTAAGTCCTCCTCAACTCCAGCAAGCAAGGCTGTGCCATCCGCATATCACAGGGTGTTCATAAGCCCTCCTCCCATCCTGATGCCATGCTCACTCTTCTTCCTCAGATCCAGCTTCTCTGGTGATGTACTCGGCATTGAGATTGGACAAGCACGGTGAAAGGATACACCGATGCACACCTCTCCTGATTTTGAATCACTCAGCAGTTCCTTGTTCTATTTGCACAACTGCCTCTTGATCCATGTACACATTCTGAGCGAGCACAAGGAACTGTTCGGAATTCCCATTTTCTCAAGGATATCCACAGTTGATTGTGGTCCACACAGTCAAGTGCCTTTGCAGAGTCAACCCAACATAAGTAACCATCTTTCTAGTAGTCTCTGCTTTCAGTCAAGATCCATCTGACACCGGCTATGATATCCCTTATTCCAAGTCCTTTTCTGAATCTGGCCTGATACCCTGGCCGTTCCCTGCATGAGCCTGCAGTTTAGAATCAAGACAGGTGTTCACCAGGGCTGTATCTTTTCACTATATTTATTCCGTCTGTATGCTGAGCAAGTCAGCAGAGGCAAGAGGGTTGGAAGAAGACTTATTAATAATCTGCAGTATGGAGATGACACAACCTTACTGCTGAAAGTGAGGGGACTTGAGGCACTTGCTGGTGCAGGTCAAAGACTCATACCTTCAGTACAGCTCAAAATGAAGAACGCCCAAATCCTCACAACTGGATCTACAGCATCATGATACGTGGAGAAAAGATGGAAGTTGTCAAGGGTTTCCTCTTGCTTGGACCTACAATCAATGCTCATGGAAGCGGCGGTCATAAGATGAAACAATGTACTTCATTGCACTAGTGTGCTGCACAAGCTTCCTTCAGGCGTCAAAGGGCAGGGAGGTTACTTTGAAGACGAGGGTGCTCCTGGCCCAACCCATGGTGTTTTCAACCACCCCGTATGCATGTGCAACTTGGACAGTGAATGAGAAAGACTCTAGAAGAATCGATGCATTTGAATTAGGAAGAATATTCAAAGTACTGTGGACCGCCTGGGGAACAAACAAATCTCACAGCCAGAGTGCTCCTTTGTCTCGTGCACTTTAGACATGTTGTCGGGAGGGACCGTCCCTGGCAAAGGATGTCAGGCTTGGTAAGGGAGGCCAGCAGGAAAGAGAAAGGCCCTTAACCAGATGAATTGATACCGTGGCTGCTGTGATGCCCTCGGATACGGCAGCAGCTGGCAGGGTGGTGCAGGATGGGGCAGGGTTTGGTCCTGCTGCGACATAGGGTCGCTGTGGGTCGGAACTGACTGGGTACCACTTGATGACAACAGCAGAACCCCTTCTTGGGGAAGCCCCTTGCTTAGAACCCATGGATTTCACACACGGTTCCATGAAGCATCTCCACACAGTCTGTCTCAGCGCAGGAGGGTGAACTCCCTCTAGGACTTGTGCTCACGCAGCCCCATGGCTCAGGGTTTCCCAGGCTCTGCCATTCCCGCATGGTCTCTCCTTCACAACAGAGCCACGGGTGGGCTTCCTGTAGGCCAGCAGCGGAGCACCTGACTGTGATGTTACCAGGTTTCTTAGTCCGCGGAGGAGTCAAAGAGGCGGAGTGTCCGTCCGTGCCTCCATTTCAGGCGGGGTGTGCTTCTTGGGCCTTGGACAATTTGCTTCTTCACTTTGTGCCTCCGTTTCCCCACCTGGCAAGGGCCAGGCGGTCTGAGAGTGGCAGCAGGTCATTGGCTCTACTCCAGGCTGCTGCTGGCTTCCCAGGTCATAGAATTCCACCCTGGAATGCTGGAGGAGAGGCAACCCCTCAGGGTGACGCGCCCTTCCCAACCCTGGAAATAAGTGAGGAAGTTGTTTTCTGGATCCGTGGGAGGAGGGGTAGGTTGCTTGATCGTGACCACCCCCTCCAGTCACAGCAGGAGGGGCTAAGACTGCCTGTGGTGGCTGCATAGCTGTTGATCATTGGGATTCATTGCAACCTCCTGTGACCCAGCAGAACTGCCCCGCCACCCCCACCCCCAGGGGGCTCCTGGCTGCAATCTTTCTACAGAAGCAAATGGCTAGTTCCTCTGCTGCTGAAGGAGTGCCGGTGGCCCTCTGGATTAAGCATCGGGCTGCTAACGGCAAGGCCAGTGGTTCGAGGCTGCTCCCTCCCAGGGTGAGCGATGGGGCCGTCCGCTCCGGTAACCATGCACAGTCTCAGAAACCCACGAGCGCCAGTGCGGGTCATCCGGCCACCCTGAAGCTGCACGGAGCCGCTGGGGAGGGGACGTCTGCCAGGAAGGGGGCTTGGAACTGTCAGCCCTTTGGTCCAGCGGCCCAGTGCTTAACGACTGTGCCACGAATAAAGATGTCGTGAAGCCGCGCCTACGCTCCAGGTTTTCTCCAGCTGCCCCATGGAACAAGTAAGAGGAGATGGGCGAAATTAGCCTTCATACTATATTTGCGGATTGAGTAGTGCTGGGACGTCATAGTAGCTTATTAATCAATTCACTGATTCAACAACTGGAGACGGCGCCCCTCCCGTGGTGCTACGCGGAGCGCTGGGGACGAGATGGTGGACTGCTCGCCTGCGTCCTGGTACTCTCGGCGCTTCGGTCTGATGGAGGGGAGGCGGGTGCAGATCATTAACTAGGCAATTATAAAATCCCCGTCCACAGAAGGGAATATTTCAGAAACAGTAGGCCCCAAACTCTTAAAATGAAATTTACAATTTAAAATATTGCGGGGAAGAAAAAAAAACAGTGCTTTTTTCTTTTTTAAGTAGAAAATACGGAATGTCATTGAGTCCTTCCTTACATGGCGCTAAGTCACCCCGTGAATAAAGGGCCAGCAGTGGTGGGGTCGGAGCTAGCCCCAGTCACTGCCAGTGGAACCGTATCTGGCAGAGGTGACTCCAGGGTCACAGAGGTGGGCAGCCTCATTTGTCCTGGCACAGAATGACTCCTCTTCCTCCCTCCTGCCCCCTGTCAGCTGCCTCTTCTCCCTGACACCGCACTCCCGCCTCCGACAGCTCCCAACTTCCCCCTAAGTTGCTCTTTGCAATCTATCGCGGACGGACAATGAAGGGTGATTGGGATTGTGTGCAACGTGGGAGCCGGGGGGTGGGGTGGGGCTGAGGGAGGGCTCCCTTGAATGTGGCGTGCCAATGGCCGCCTCTGCGCCGAGGGCCCTCCTGCCTGCACCTGGCGGTTCTCGGCCCTGTGAGTTTGCAGGGGAGGTGAGATGTTGTTATAAATACGTAAGAGACTTATTAATGGCCGGGCACGCACAGACTAATTGCTTCCTCCTGTTTACACACAATCAATCACGCCCACGGTTTGGTGGCAGAATGGAGTGGGAAGATGGCTGGATCGGGATGGGCCTTAGAGGGACGTGCAGTTCTCTCCTCCAGGCTCAAGCCTTTCCTGACAAACCAACGCACCCAAAGCCCCTCAGTCCCTGCCCCGGCCTTCTCCCTCTCTCTGGTCTCCCCCAGCACATGCCTGGAAGGAGCTGCCTCTGCCACTGCCTAGGCTGTGTCCTCTCCTTGTCTGTCCTTGACTCTGCTCCCTGGGGCTCTCGAGAGACCCTTATCACTGCCAGTCCCAGAGGACACTTGCCTGGGCTTCCTCATGTACCACCGTCCACCTGGCTGTACAAGTCAAGCACCAGAACACTCTAGAATCCAGCTGTTCCTGACCCTCTCCTCCCTCAGGGCCACAGCCCAGTCTGAGCCCCCATTTCCCTCCTTTGGCCCAAGGGTCTCTGAGCCATTCACCACCCTGCAGCCAGAAAGACCCAGGGCAGGGCCTGCTCTGTATTCATCCGCAGAGTGGCTTTCCCAGACCAGCTCTCAGGGGGACTTGCTCGGCTCCTGCCCTGCCTCTGCCTCCGAGGCTCTGCCCAGGGGGCCCTGACTCTGACTCCTGCACCCCATGAGTGCACCCTGCTCCCTCTTCCCCTGCACTGGCTCCCTCCTTCGCAGCCCCTCAGCACTAGGCCCAGGAACCTCTTTCTGGAGGAAACCATTGGGCTCCCTCCACTGACGTCAGATCTCAGAAGTGAGCTGGCCTGTCCATGCTGGGGCCCAGTTTGGATTCTACGTGTGTGTATTCTTGAGTTCCACCCACTGAGGGAGTCAAGAGCCCCCTCATGCTGGACACCAAACCTTTGGCATTTGATACCTGGTTCTCTCTCTCTCTCTTTTTTTCCCCTTTGACCCTGCCTCTCTTCTGAAGTTTTGTCCCAACTGGCCACTGACACACGATAATGTCTGTCACTTGGGGGGGGGTGTGTGTGCACGCGCACACGTGCCCACACATCCCAGCGATCCTTGCTGGCTGTCTGGACGCTGCTCCATGCCGGAAGGGCGTCTGAGGCCCCTCAGCATTCTGAAATGATATGGCAGATATCCTCTCTGTGGCAGAATCTTAATAACAACCCTTCAAAGTAAGTTCTATTATTATCTGTGTTTCATAAATGAGGAGAATGAGGCGGGGGAGGAGGTGACGTGACTTGTCCATGAAACCGCAGTGGCAGATCCAGAATTCCCACTCAGGTCTGCCTGGCTCCACATCCCAGCACTCCATCCTGAGGAGGGAACCAGGGGGAGTGTTAGAGAAGTGGGAAAGTCCAGGGCTCGGGGCGCTGGCTTCCAGGTGAGGGCGAGCAGGGGCTACATCCGTCGGGGCTACAAGGTGGCCTTGCTGACCTTTGCCTGAGCACTCAGACCCCTGCAGAGAAGGTGAAGGGCCTCCAGCCTTAGAGCATGTGGCAGGGAGGGTCTGCAGGGACTCTCCTGGAGTGGGATGGTGAGGTCAGATGGGGCGGGAGCAGAGCAGGCCCTCGCCAGGGGGATTCGGAAGGCAGGGTTTAGGCCTGCAGGCAGAGGAGGCTGCTGCAGGTGTGTGGCATAGCAGCAAAGAGCTTGGGCTGTCAGCGCTGGCTCAGTTCCCAGGCCGGGCACTTCCTAGTGCCATGGCGGCTTTGGGAGGTTCCACGGTCTCCCGGAGCCTCGGCTGTCCATCTGCACAATGGAGACAAGGCTCCCCGCCCTGCGAGGTCGGGCAGCTCTCCGCACCCAGCGCACTCTCCCTCAGGGAGCAGGAGGGATCAGACCTCTGCTCATTATCACAAAGGAGAGCATTCATATCCCTGATATTAAAAAAAATCACCTTATCTTCATTCTGCCACGTCGGGAGGAGAGGAGCCCACGTTGCATTCTGACAGCTCTGTGCTTGCAGGTGTGTGAGGGAGCAATTGACAGAGAGAGAGCAAGAGAGAGAGAGAGAGAGAGAGAGAGAGAGAGATCTGGTTTGTGTGAAAAGAGTCCACTGTGTGCGAGAGATCTAGTTGAGTATGTGTGTGTGTGTGTGTGTGAGAGAGAGAGAGAGAAAAGGAGGTGTATGAGAGCCACTGTGAATGCGTGTGCACCAGGGAGCCAGGTATGCATGTCTCTGTGCGAGAGAGATGGAGTTGTTTGTGTATGAGGCATCCGTTGTGAGTGTGAGTGTGTAAGAAAGCCAGATGTGTGTGTGAGGGAGATCCATTATGAGAGTGTAAGAGAAAGCCTGGGTGTCTGTATGTGCAAGAGAAAAAGAGCTAGTGTATGTATGAGTGTGTGTGTGTGTGTGTGTGTGTGTGTGTGTGTGAGATAGAGAGAGAGAGAGAGAGAGAGAGAGAGAGAGAGAGAGAGAGACTGAGTGGGAGAGGCATTCAGTTCTCAGCGTGTGTGGGGCTGGGGAGGCGATTCGTGAGCGACAGGGTGGCTTGGCGGGGAGCTGTGTGGGTAGAGGGGGTGGGTGGAGATGGCTCCCTCTGGAGCAGGGAAGCGGGGAGCAGAGACTTGGGGGTGTGCAATTGTGCAGGTGTTGAAATGGTGAGTGGCTCTAAAGAGCTAGTCCGTGTCCCTTCGAGCTGCTGAGGCGAGGATGGGGTAACGGGAGAGTGGTGGTGCCCCACTGTCTGGGAATAGCTGGCTGCAGGAGTCAGAGGGGCCAGGGTCACAGCCAGTACCATGCTGCTGCCTTCCGGCCGCCCCACCATTGCCTCCCTCCATCGCAATGGTCGCTGTGCAGCCGGACTCGTGGACTCCCATGAGCATTCTGTCACTGGGCCCGCAAAAGTAGAGCTTAGCTTCCTCCTGTGTGACTCGCCCACGTTCCCTGAGCCCTGACAGCATGGGGAACAGGGGGTATGTTATGCAGGGTGCAGGGTGTGGGGACCACAGATCCTGTCCTTGAGGGACTGCAGGTTGGCTGGCATGGGTGGATCTGGAAAGAACAGGCCATGGCAGCGTGAGAGGAACCTGAACGTTCCCAAGTCACCCAGCCAGCAGCGGTTCTGGGACCAGAATCCTGGTCAGTGTGCTGGCCCCTACATTATTAACCCATCTCTTCCCCGAGGGGCCAGGCTGTGGGCCAGCCCAGGGCAGATGCCAGGGAGGGGGGTCAGCAGCTGGAAGGGTTGTCATTCATGAGGCGCCCACCATGGGGTGTGCACGTGGCTCCTCTCCCATCTTGCCTCACACCATGCAACAGGGCACCCACCGATTACCTCAGGGTTCCTGGAAGGTCCAGGTCACCCAGCCTGCAAGTGGCCCAAGTGGGACGTGTGCCAGGGAGTCCTACTTTTCCCAACCTGAAGTGCCCACTGGACCATACAGCCATCTGTGCAGGGGGCTCTTAGAAGGTGGCATGGTGTAACTCAGAAGCTAAGGTCCAGTGGTCACCTAGAGTCCCACTGAAACAGGAATTGTCCCCGATGCAGTTTCCACCTAGATTAGAGCGAAAGATGGGTGAAAGCCCTGCGTTGGCCTCCAGTGTGGTGCAGAGCAGGGCTGCCTCTGGTCACCCAGACCCCCTGCATACGGGCACTCCTGCCCACTCCAAGGTCATCTGCCCTGGGAAGGAAGGAAGGCAGCTTCTTACACTTCCTGTGGACCTGCCCTCCCAGCAGGTGCCAAGTGAGTGGGGACGAAGCTGAAGGACAGAGCTCCTCGGGGAGGAAACAGATTACCCGGTGAGGGGCCGGCCGGGCGGATGGCACCTTGGTGACAGGTCCATCAGGCAGTGTCTCTGAGGGATGTGTTCTGGGCTGCTGGTGACAGGCTGGGAGGGATGCTGATGCAGCGGGGAGAGCCTGGCCCCGTGCCTGGAGGAAGGATCCCAGCGCAGAGTCCAGCTTGTGTGCCTCCCTGGTGACCAGGAGGCAGATTGGTGGGGAGGGGTGGGGACAGGGCACAGCTGCTCAGCCTCCCTGGGAATCATCCAGTTACCAGTCCTGTCCGGTCACCTATTGAGCCTGTACCCTTCTCTGTAACCCCCTCACTTCCCCTCCTGGATATGTATGGGGGGGGGTCTTCCTGTCTGCAGGACCCCCACCCCCAGCCAGGTTCATCTTTCTAAAGCATTTGGATGATCGTGGGCTGACTCTGCCTCCTGCAGTGACCCCCGTGGTCTCAGAAACAAAGACCCCCAGAGACCTGGCTTCTGCTTCTGGGGCCTTTGCTCTCAACCCCAGGGCCTTGGCACATGCTCCTCTTCAGCCTGCTTAACCCCCCCCCCCCCCACCTGAACCCCATGGGGTCTTACCTCTCCTCCTGAAGCATTCCCTGCATCCCTGAGCCCTTACCCCCATGCCTGGTCCCACATCATTGTAAGCTCACTGAGGGAGCACTGGCCGGAGGCTCACCCACAGCCTGGCCCAACCCTGCTGCTTTCTCCCCCCTCCCCCCACCCCACCCCACCTGGAGGAACTTATAGAGCAGGAAACGCAGGATCAGGGGATCAGGGTAGAGGTGACATGCTCTGAGCCACCAACAGGCGGGACTCAGTCTGTGCTGAGAGGATTCTATCAGCTTGCGCCCCCGCCCTCCAATGCGAGTGAACCCCAATAGGGGAGCTTAGCACTCAGGCCCCACCTCCTCTCCCCACTACCGCCCAGGGGCTGGGGGCTGGGGATGATGAAGTCGTCTCCGACAGAGGAAGCTAAAGATGTAAACGAGCCCGTGAAATCCCCAGTGACAGCCGTGACCAGTGTGGCTCCAGCCATTAAGCACGGAGCTTTAGCGGCCCCTGAAATACACCTGGGGCACTTGTCAGCGGCTCCTGCTCATCCTGTGTGCACTGCGGCCGAGTATGTGCAGACACGTGTGCACATGCTGGCGCACGTGCACACACACACAAACACACACATGTGCTGCACAGAGGGTGAGGCAGGGGCCCTGGGAACGCTCCAGCAGCTCCCGTGGCTTATGGGGGGTTGGGCAGACATTCTCTGTTGCATCCCTGGCAGCCCCTGTTGGGGACTACACTTCCTCTTTGCATAGCATTCGCTTGTCTTCCATTGCTCTGAGAAGGCTTTGATGTGGGCCAGAGGCTGTTTCCTCCATGCCCCCTGTTCTGAGCACCGGCTACACCCAGGCACATACAGCTGCTGGGCCCGTCATTCATTCCCAAGGCCTCTAGTCCAGTTGGGAGCCCTGGTGTGGACTGGCCTCTGAGCTTGATGGGGACAACAGTGGGCAAGGCCCCTCCTCCCTGGGCCCAGGTGTCTGTGCTGGTTTCCCACAAAGCCCCACAGACACAGGACTGGATTCCTCATGTGGGTAAGAATGAGAGCCCCAACCAAGGTGCTGGCAGGGCCATGTGCACATGTGTGAGCTCTCTGAGGTTCAGAGGGGAGTTCTCTCTGGCCTCTTCCAGCTCTGGTGGTCTCAGACGTCCTTTGGCTTATGGTAGCATCGTCCAACTTCTGCTTCTAGCATCTCTCCTCATGTTTTCTATGCCCCTCTTTATAAAGGTATCAGTCATCTGGATTCAGGCCCACCCTCCTCCAGTATGGCCTCATGGTAACAAATCATAGCCAAGACCCATTTTCAAAGAAGTTCACATTCCCTGACACTTGGGGCCAGGACTTGCCCATAATCTTTGCCAGAGACACAAATCCTCTGCGAGAAATGGCCCCTTTCCTGACCAGTTCCTGTCCTGCCTCCAGCAGGAGGTCCCGTGGATGGAGAGGATGGACAAGGGGGACACCACAGCCAGTCTGGCACTCAGCCAAGGAGCACCTGCTGGGGATGCTTCCCCCGTGTGCTGTCTCCTCCGTTCACACAGCACACACATGGCACACACACATGCAAACACAGTGGGCACACACTGTAAGCACTTGTAACATTCAGAGCAGACACACATGGCAGGCAGCCCTGGCATAGAGAGCAAACACAGCACTCACAGGGCATACACAGGGCATGCATGTGACACACAGCATATGTACACGGAAAGCACGTATGGCACACAGCATGCATGCACAACACACAACAGGTACACAGGGCACTTACCTGGCATGCACATCACATGGTAAGCACACGGCACACACAGCATGCACATACATAGCACACAGCACACACAACATGCACATCTAACACAGCATACACTTGTGTACATACATGTACACAGCAGGTACACACATCACACACACAGAACGTACCCATGGCACACAGCAGACACATATGGAAAGCACACATGGCACACAGCAGTCACAGCATGCACGTCTAACATAAGCAGGCACACAGCACACACATGTGCACATACACGCACACACACAGCCAGGCACACACCTGGCACACAGTATGCCCATGGTACACAGGTCACATAGTGAGCACTTGGGGAAACCTTGTGAGAGGGAAATTTAGGAATCTCAAGACCATCCAGTGCCCCAGCCCTCGCTTCCCTTTCCAGCTGTAGGGCTCACCCCGCTGACAAAATTTAAGCAATAACCAGGTGCGCTTTCCAATTCTGGAACTCATTGAGGCCTTGGGGGTACACTGTTCCCCCCAGACCCACCAGTTCCCCTGGTGAGCACCCACTCAAACCTTAGGTGCCTAACAGGCCTTACCTGGCTCCCCCAGTCTGGGATGGGGCTCTTCTGGGCTGCTCAGCCTCCTGAACTCCCTGCCATAGAACGCAGCACAGTGACACACCTGCGGCAGTCTCTCTTCTCCTGGCATCTGAAGCTGGAGGGCCAGGTGATGTCCCTTGCTGGGCACTGCCAGGCCCAAGGCAGTTTTGCAAAATGACACTGTTTGCAGAATGAATGAAGGACCGAGAGCAGCTCAGCCTAGCTGGCCCCAGCAAAAGCTCCTGTGCTCTCCCATCGCTCCTCTACCCCCACCCCCAAGAGGCTAGCACCCACCCAGCCCTGCCACTCCTTGGGGGTCTGCACCTGGGCCTGCCCACCCTCTGCCAGCTCCAGCCCTCAGGTAGCGGCTCCTCTGCCAGCTGGCCACAAGTCCACATGGCTGGAACCCTTTTTCTAAGTGCCTGGCATAGGGTCAGGTGGGACATTGGAGTCCCAAGGTCTCCAGGCCCATTTCCCAGCATCGATTGCAGTTCCTTGTACCCTGCCCGGGGTCCTGTGTCGTAGGAACAGGAAATGGGGTGTCAGGGACTTCTGCTCTTCAGCTGAAAGCTGCCATTTCTCCCAGGGTGGTAGGTGGTGATGAACAAACCCCCAAGGCCAAGATCAGGCTGGGGGGGGGGGTATGCAGGTCCTGGTAAGAACAGTACTTGGGAAGGGCCCTGGCCAGGCACGCTGCTCCCTGCTGAGAGGAGCCGGCAGAGGTGGCATGGGGACGCAGCTAGAAGCAGTTGGCAACATGGGCTCCGACAGAATCCGGACCTGGGGATCAGGAAGAAGAGCAGTCAACACCACAGATTCCCGAGGCCACAGGAGGTGCCCTTGTGAGCGCCCATGGTGCTCCCATGGGGGCCAACTCCTGGTGACCCCCTAACTGTGGCTTTAAGGGGACGGGGGGGGGGGTGGTCATTGAGCGGCAGGGTGCTAGGCACTGCTCATGTAAGAAATCATGGAATCCCCAAGATGACCCTGCAGAGGAAACCCCTAAGGGTGAGGCCAATGACCGCAGGTCACCCGGACAGTGAGCTGCAGAGGCTCTGACTGGGACACCCCCACCCCCAGGGCCCCAGTCCAGGCTCCTTCCTTTCTCTGTGTCCTGTTGCTCCCCCACCAGAACCGTGGCCTTCTGAGATGGGTGGCTGACCCTGTGACCTGCTGCGGGACAGTCCCTAGGTGGTGGCCCTGGGCTGCTGGGCAGTTCAGGGGGAGGTTGGGGGCAGGGCTGGGAGAGGGCTCCCCAGGCTCCACCGCTCATTTCCAGGAGGGACTTGTTTGAGAGTGATGACCAGCTTGTGAGCGGACTTCAAAGATAGTATTTGATGAGTTCTAGCAGCTTCAGCAAAACTCTAATTTGAATTTCAGGCGTTGGTGTGTGATTTCCGTGGTGACAGCTCCCAGGGATGCTCGGCTTGGCTCGGCTGTCATCCGGTGGGGCCTCTGCTGCTGCTGCTGCCTTCCGCAGAGAGCCGGGCTGCACTGAAGCTCGGGAAGGAGAGGGTGCACAGAGACGGGCAGAGGGGTGGCGGTAGGGGTAGGAGAGACACAGCAGATTACACTGGGGAAAAAGGGGGTGCATAGGGAGAGCCTGAGGACAGAGCAGGAGGAACAGGGAGAACAAGCAAGGGAGGGAGGATGGGAGGGAGACGGTGAGACCGACAGATGAGACAAGTGTGCAGAACAGGAAGGAGAAGAGACTGAAGATGGGAAAGTGGGGGGAAGGGAGGGAAGGAGGGAGAGAAAAAGACGCTGTGCCGGGCACCCCAGCCTGCCAGGGCCCAGGCCCAGGGCTTGGGGGAAAGTTTGACTGCCAAAGTTCTGCTTCCACAGGCCCCTCTTCACTTAGCCCTCGTGATTGATTGTCCAGAGTGAGGGGCCCAGCTATGTCTGTCCCCAGCCCCAGAGCGCTGCCTCACACAATGTCCAGCCCCCCGCCGTCCCCCCGCCGTCCCTGCAGCCGTGTGGCAGTGTAGGGGCTTATTTCACAAGCTTTCTCTCACACACACACATCTTCAAGCTCACATTCACTCACACACACACACACGCACACATACATTCTCACTCATATACACTCACGCAAATCCGCAGTCATATACACACTCAATTATCACTCTCATGTACTCAACACACATACATACACACTCTCACGCGCGCACACACTCACCTTCTCACTCTCATATGCACAGACATACACGCACTCTGACTTGCACACACAATACACACTTTCTCACTGTCATACACGCATTCTCTCTCTCAGACACACGTCATTCCTATATACTCTTACACACATCCATACACTTTCACACACACACACATGCACATGCATTCTCACTCTCAGACACACACACACACACATGCTCTCTCACACTCACATTCTTGCTCTCATATAAAATCACACTCTCACTCTCACACACATACTCTCTCCTACTCACACATACACTCACACTCACTCACACACACACGCACACACACTCACCTCAGCCATTCAGTTGCCCACTCCCGTGACAGCGGAGAGGAGGGAGGACCCAGGGGGTGAGACAGACTGCTGCACCTCTCTGAGCCCCCGTCTCTGGAAGCAGCCAGGCTCTCACACTCTCAGCGAGCCTGGGCAGGGAGAACAGAGTGATAGTGAGCCCAGAGCTAGTGCAGCTGGAACTGAACTGAAGGGACACACCCCAAAAGAGTGCCTCCCAGTCTAAGATCTGTCTTCCCCGTGATATCAAACTTTGGGGGGGGGGTGTTCTGGAGGGAGGGAGCCAGACAGACAGACAGAGAGATCAGTGGAGAAACTGTCAGAAGCAGGTCGACGGGAGAAAGGGAGAGAGAGAGCAGACTAAGCAGGGTGGAAGGAGGGGTCTGTCCACCCCTCGCCCAAGACTCCACCAGCCTGAGCCTCTCCGCTCGATGCCAGAGTGCTAACTGCCTTGGCACAGCCCAGGAAGAGGCCCAGCTCCTGGGGAGGGGCCCAAGTACAGGCTCAGAATGAGGTGAGATGGGCCTTCGAGGCCTGCCCCGTCCCCTACAGTAACCTTCAGCCACACATGAAAGTGGATGGTCTGGACTGAGACACAATGATGAAAAAGTCAAGTAGCTTCATATTTCCCTATCGATTATGTTGAAATGAAAATAACTGGGGGTGGGCACTGGGTTAAACAGAAGGCAATATTAAGTAGATTCCATTTGTTTCTTTGTATTCTACTTGGGATCTTTAAAAGGACATAGGTTGATGAGACCTCATTGCAGTGGAAAGTTGGGCCTGGGAGAAGCCTTGAACTCATGACCTCTGTACACAGGTGGGAGACAGAGGCCCCGCGGGAAGGGTCTGGCCACACGGGGGTGGGAGGAGAGGGGGTGTTCAGGAGACTCACTGTGCCTCCAGGACAGCGCGGGGAAGGTGAGGGCGACTCTCTGCTGGCAGCTCTAGGTCCCTGCTCGCATGAGCTGGGAGGGCAGCATTCCTCGGTGACAAGGTCCAGGAGGACCAGGAGCTGGAATGGGGCCCTGTCAGCAGCCTCCCTCCAGGACCCTGACCCACTGAAGGCAGGCCAGGGCCAGGTACTCTAGCTCCACCTTATTAAGCAGCAGGAGCCAGGTCCTGGGAGCGTGATCTGACCAGTGCCCAGGGCCCTGGAGGACCCAGCAGGGGCCAGCTTCTCTGGAGGCCAGCAAGCTTCCTCATCAGTGGCACAGAGATTGGGGTTTGCCATCCACAGCCCCGTGCCAGTCAGCTCACCTCCCTGGTTCCCCCTTCTGCCAAATGCACAGGACAACCACCGCAAAGGATTATGGGGAGAAGCAGAGGGATGCTTGGTACAGGGGCTTGGCTGCATGTGGGCGCCGTGCTGGACAAGGGGATCCGGCCATGAATCAGCCAGGTACACTCCTGCCCGTGGCATCTGCAGTGATGGCAACGGAAGACATGTGAAAGCCAAGGTTGTGATCAGTGTGACCGAGACAAGCAGGGACACGGGTCAGCCCAGTGTCTCCAGTGTCCCCAGCTCCACAGGGGGTTTTGGAGCTGTGACCCTCAGAGGAGCTGGTCACCAGGCCACGCCTGTTCAGTGCCACTGAGTGGGTCAGGATCCTGGCCACCGGGCTGTGGGCTAGTGGTCGTGTGGGAGCTGTCTGAGCTGCCCAGGAGCCCAGGCAAATGGAGGATGGAGGGTGCACCGGGCACTGTCTGGCATGTGGACGGGCTAACAGGGGACAGCTGCGCCAGCATCAAGATTGTTCGGCTCTGAGAAGGCCATGGCTCCTGCTCCCCATCCCGTGGTCCCCACCCCCCACTCCATGTCCCTAAGGACTCTTCCAGCAGGGCTGAGAGGCTCGGGTCCTGCTCTTGCTCCTAACAGCTGCTCTCCCAGAACCCCCCCCCCCCTT
This sequence comes from Nesogale talazaci, assembly GCA_004026705.1. Lineage (NCBI taxonomy): Eukaryota > Metazoa > Chordata > Mammalia > Afrosoricida > Tenrecidae > Nesogale > Nesogale talazaci. Next base: position 35,501 of record PVJH01015898.1, read on the forward strand.
CCCCTACAGCCAGGGGAGGAAAGCCTCAAGATCAGGCGCTGCCCTGTCTGAGCCCGAACAGGGCAGTCGTGCAGCATGTGTCCTGGGGCCAGGGAAGGGAGCTGGGATGGCAGGGGTGCACAGAGGACTTCTCGGAGGCGGTGACATCGGAGTCACCTCTGGGTTTTCTGGGAACAGCAGGCACTGACCTGGAAGGGTCGGGGCTCCTGGCATTGGGGACAACACGGACGGAGGCTCTGGGAGCAGGGCTGCTTGCCTCAGGCAGAGTAGGGGTGGGGGATGCTGGGAGTGAGTGGGGGAGGCTACAGGTTGACAGTTCTGGAGCATGAGAGGTAAGGCAGTGACGAGGCTGGGAGGCTCAGAGGACCCTGCCTGGCCGGAGAGGACATCTTGGCGCTGGGGGTTTGGAGTTGAGTACTAAGCAGATCTCTCTGACAGTTGGAAGGTCTGAGAAGGCAGCTGGTAAGACCCCTGGGGCCTGCCTCTTCTCAGCTTGGGGTCCCTGGGGCCTCTGGCTGCCCTGAGGACTCCCCCACTCCCCACCTCAGTGTTCTGCTTGTCAGTGGCTCAGAAGAGTGAGAGACGCGACTCTGAGATGAGCAGTGCAGGGCTGCCCACAGAACTGCTGGTGTCCAGGACTGAGTCCAGAGTCCCAGGGTAGGGGGGACATGCAGCTGCCTCCCCACATCGACCACCTCTGGGTGTTCTCACCCACCATGCTGTGCCTCAGTCTCCTCCCCTGCAAAGCAGAGAGCAACTCTTTCCTTGTGGGGGTGTGGGTGTCCTCAGCACCCCTGCCTGTGATGCAGGCCGGAGAGCAGAGAGGAGAGATGGTCAGCAAGGGGACTCTGGGTACATCGGGGCACGAGGACCATGTCCTCTGGCCCCCGCTCTGGCCAGTGACATCAGGCTGAGAGATGGAGCTCTCTGGGATTCCAGGGGTCATTCTGTGCTGAGGAGTTGAAAGAAGGGGATTCTCGGCACCCCCTGCCCTGTCTGCACCACTCAAAGCAAGTATCTCTGTAGGAAACTTCGTGTGCCCCAGATAGGGAGTGAGGAGCTGACAGGTCGGTCTCATCTGGACTCTCTGCTTCACCCATTTCTGGAACCTTCTTGATAACCCCCACCACCTCCCCCCGATGGCTGTGACAGGACCCTTGTCATCAGGAATAGAGACCACCTATGTTCTTAATGAACATGTGTTCTAGTCTCTGTCCTTCCCTTCCTCCCTTCCCTTGGCACTTAATTTGCATACAACATACTCTATTCAGAGGTTCCCAAACTTATATGGTCTACTGTCCTCTTAAAAAAAAAATTCCTCGGGGCTGAGCCCCGGTGGCGTAGTGGTTGTGCACGGGACTGCGGCCCACTGGGATGGAGGTTCAATTCCAGCTCCCAGGAGCAAAGGCTGGGCCTCCTACTCCCACCATCAGGGCAATGATGCCTAAAAAAAAAAAAAAAAAAAAATTCCTCATGACCTCCCTAGCAATGAAAACCTTTTGTACTCCAGCCCAGAATCCAGGATAAAGTGTAGGTATTTGCTCTTACAAGGCCCTTAGATCATCCCACACAGCACCGGGGGGCGGTGGCGCCCACTTTGGGAAACGATGCTCTATATGCTTTACTGTCTGCCTGCCCTGCTGCAGGACATGTGGGCCTCGCTCCGGTCCCTCTGTCTGTGCCCGACCCATAGTAAGTGCTCCATACACGTGGTCTCGGGGCTGTGAGGGGACGTGGCAGAGGGCAGCAGTCTCAGGCGCGTTGGCTAGCTCTGTTCCTCTGCCCTTCCTTCCCTCTGGGCACTGGTCATGCCGAGAGGCTGGGTTTCTGCGGCAGAGTGAAACATGAGCACAAATTCTCACTGCTCAGCACTGGGCCAGGCACATGGGGACCCAGCAGCTGGCTGCTGGAGCCCCGGGAGCCAGCACCGGGGCTGTGCCTGATGCTGGGGAGAAGTGCAGGCAGCTGGCAGAGGATGTGGGTGCAGCTTGGAAGGACATGAGACCAGGCAGAGGCCAGAAGGTCGGCAGGTTCTACCCCAGTGTGTGTGCTGGACTGGGGGACCCAAGTCTCCTGTGGAGGCTTCAAGTTTTATGGCCTCCTCCTCCCTCAGCTGAGGCCCCAGTAAGGCTTTGGGGGAAGGTCTGGGCAACTTCAGAAGCCCCCCAGCCTGGGGGGTTAAGTCTCGGTATAGTATCAGTCTTCCCCATACCAGGCCCTGCCACCCCGCTTAACCTGGCAGACTCACTCCCCAAAAGCACTGGCCTCAGGCCTCACTGCGGTCAGGGTTGGGCCTTCCGAAATGGACTCCCTTTTCCCAGGTGCCTGTGTATGCCCAAGTCCTGACTATGAAGAGCAGGCGCCTTCTGTAATCGCTGACCTTTCTGGGTCAAGCCTGGAAGCACTAATCACCACTGATGGAGCCCCTGCCCCTGGACGCCACAGGCTTTTCTCTCGGGGATGGACATATCTGTGAGGTAGGCAATGCTCTTACCCTCCCTCTTCCACAGGGAAGAAACATAAAACTGGGAGGGGCAGCCAGTTTCCCAAAGCCATAGTGCAGCCACAAATAGGCCCCACAGCCCTCCAGAGGTTCATTATACCCCTCCTATTGAATATTGTATTGGAAGGTCTACCTAGAGCAATGAAGCAAGAAAGATATTCAAAGCAATAAAAGGTATTCACACTGGCAGAGCAGGAGGCATGGTGGGAAAGTGGGCGATACGTTAGGCTGCCAACCAAGTCAGGAGTTCGAAACCGCCAGCTGCTCCATGGGAGGAAGGCGAGGCTGTCTGCTTCTGTCAAGAGTTAACAGTCTCCGACTGACAGGGAGGGCTACACCCTCTCCTGAGGGTTGTTCTGAGTTAAAATCGTCTCAATGGCAGTGTGGCTGGCTTGGTTAAATGGGCAGAGGAGAAGCAATCAGGCAGATGGCACGACCTCTATACACAGAAAACCTCAGAGGCTCAACAGGAAAACCGCTAGAACTCACAGAAAGATTCAGCAAGCTCAACATACAAAATCAGCTGAATTCCTCCACGCTGACAAAAAGGACGCAGAAAAAATATTTACAACCACCAGTCAAAAGATGAAGTCACTTAGGGCGAAATCAAATGAGAGACAGAATAGACTTATCCAGAGACAAAACAAAAACATGTAACACTACGGCAAAAGCGAGATAAAATGAAAAAAACACACGGCTAGGAGAAACCAACCTGGATTTACATAAAGGGAAGAGTGTGCCGTGTGCACGGTGCTGGTACTGCTGAGTTCCTCTCCACTCATGGACACCCTCTATCCCACAGGACCAAAGTGCACATGGATAGGAAGACTTCATGTTGTGAAAATGTCAGTCCTACTCCGGTCACAATCCAGATTCCGTCACCATCCTATAAAGAGATGGAAAAATTAATCGCCAACTTTGTATGGGAAGAAAGAGGCCTTGGAACAGCAAAACATTACTCACAGAGAAGGAATACTCCGGGATCTAAAGGCCTGACACAGCAATCATAGTCCACAGCTGGTATTAGTGCACTGTCAGGCCAGTGAAACTGGGAACCCAGAAGTCGGTCCTTGGATGTATAGGCAGCCGAACTCTGATAAAGGGCCCAGACCCATTCAACAGGGAAGAGATTGTCCCCTTAAGAAAAGGTGCTGGCAAAGCTGGACATCCATTTATAGAAAAATGAAAGACAATCCACATCTCTCGCCATCTAAAAAATGAATGCAAGATGGGTTAAAAACCTAAGGTTATAAGGAAAAAAAAATAGGAGCAAACTTAGGAACCCTAATACATTGCATAAGTACACTATCAAACATATCTAAAAATGCACAAACAGCACAAGATCAACTTGATGCCTGCGACCTTTTAAAAATAAACCATTTATCTGCATCAAAAGGCATTTCCAAAAGAGTCAAAAGAGAGCTACAGACTGGAAAAAAAATGCTTAGCCATGACATATCAGACAAAGAACTATCTCTAAATTACAGAAACTTCATATGTCAACAACAGCAAGCATATAACACAATTGAAAAAATGGGCCTGGGACAGGAACAGGAAATTCACCAAAGAAGACATTCAGGTGGACGACACCCACTTGAACCCATGCTGCGATCAGGAGCCACTGAAGAGACCGCAAATCTTAGCAACAATGAGATCCCATCTCACACAAGCATCATAACAAAGGCTTTTTAGAAACAGAGAGACTGGAACTCTCCGACACTGCGGGTGGGACAGTAAAATCGTGCCATCTCTGTGGAAAAGGGTGTGGTGCCTCCTTGAAAAAAATGGAACCAGAATTACCCTGCACGACCCAGCAGGCTCACTACCAGGGTTTGCTGCGCGAGGCCTCTTTGGAGGGTTAAAAAGCAAGGATGTTACTTTGAGGTCGCACGTGCCCCCAGCCCACACTGTGGTGTATCGAGCGGCCTCGTACGCATATATTGAAAGGAAAGACAAACCGATCTGTCTGAAGAGTATGACCAGAGTGCTCCCTGGAGGCAGGGAGGATGAGAGTCCGTCTGACATCCTTTGGGCGTGTTGTCAGGAGAAAGCAGTCCCTGGAGAAGGATGCCATGTTTGGTTCCCTGGCGGGGCCGTGGGGGAGAGGAAGGGCTGCTGGGAGCTGGATGGACTCTGGGAGCCCAGCAATGGCTGCGGCATAGGAACCGTGGTGAAGCCAGAGCGGGGCCAGGCATGTTTCCGTGGTTGCGTGTCAGATTGCGATGGGCCAGAACTGACACGAGGCGTGGAACAACGCAGCAGCAGCAACTTCTGACATTTCATCATCATGCTTTACTTTGTCTTCGCAAGCTGCCCTTTGACGCTTTCTGTTCCGTTATTCTTAGGCACTGCCAAACACCTTGAGGAAACGAGGGCTCAGGATCATGGTCTTGGGGGACAACAAGGTCGAGTGGCATGACCATAGTCCACGTAGACAAGGTCCCAAATATGACTTTGGGGAGGGGTGGCTAGGATCTGAAAAGCTCACAAGTGATCCACTGAGCGCCCACTGTCTGCAGCAGGGAGCAAAGAACGTCAAAGACTCAAAGAAACCATTCGTCCAAAGAATGCCAGGTGAACCCCGGCTCCCATGACCCTGAGACCAGAATGAGACGGTACCATGGCCAAATGCTCTGAAAAGGATCACATCAGGAGGTTGTGGATAGATGTGGGGGGGGGGGGGGAGGTTTGCCAATGTGGAACAAAACCCCAAACTGTAAAAAAATACCCCAGGATTTTGGGTCTAGGAGAGACTGGTGGAACCCTGGAGACTATAGCTCTTAGACGTCCTTGTGGTTTGCAACTGAACTCACTCCACAGCTCAACTTCCATCCAAATCATAGACAGGTCTCTACGGCGAATACAGCAGGAGATATGCAGACCTTCAACTGACCGACCGACCAGATGTGATGGAAAGGGCAGCGTCTGTCCAGGGCTGAAGCTCAGAGGCCGGACAAAGGGACAGGAAAGGAGGGTAGACGGAAACAGTGAACACAGAGAGATGCGGCAGGAGTGTGGTTACGCCGTGGGGATTGCAATCAGTGTCACAGAACAAAACGGGTGTGACTTGTTGAATGGAAAGCCAATTTGCTCTGCCAACTTTCACTCAAATCACAATGAAAAGTGAAAGTGAGAGGAAAGACCAGGAAGGAATTAGGGGTCCTAGGTTGCCTCTGTGGCATTTTCTAAGTTCATGTCCGCTTGGGTCCGGAGTTGGAGAGAAGCAGCGAGGAGAATAGGGCTGAACAGGCACGGTGTTCCACCAGGGTGGCCCTGCCAGCAAAGCGGGTGGCCTTGGACAAGTTCCCCATCCTTCTCAACTTCAATGTGCTCCTCTGTGAAGCCAGGAGCCATTGTCAGGGCTGCAGAGTGCCAGGAGTGGTCACGATGGAGGCAGAGTCTGGGCACACTGCCTGCAGGTGACAGCCTCTCAACGAACGGATAGCATCGTTCTGGACCAGGTTGAAGGCAGGAGGAGAGAGGAGGGCCCTGGATGAGGACCCTGTGCTCACATTGACGGAACAGGCACAAAGCAAGCAGCATGTCTACCCCACAAACACCTCCCTCCTGACACAGGCACTGGCAGAAATGGCAGACTTTGATATCTGACTGGTATCAGTTTGAATTTGGGCTCAGCCACTTCCTCTGTGAGCTCCACCCCTCTGAGCCTCTACTTCTGCCTAGTGCCAGGGTCCCTAGATGTTCAAATGTCAGTGTTTTGAAGTCTTAACCAAACCTGTTCCTGTGGAGTTGATTCTGATCCAAGGTGACTCTGTATGGGAAGGGCACCCTCCCTGGTGACAACCTCTAAGTTATCTGTCACCAGGCCTTTCCTCTGGGAGTTGCTGAGGGAGTGTGAACCAGCAGACTGGAGGCTAGAGACCCTGGTGGTCACTAGCAAGTGATCAACGAACTAGAGTCCTCAGTCATACTAGCCATCTCTCAAGCATGCAGTGGCTTCTCATTAGTGGCCCCATGTGGGACAATTCAGAAGCAGGCATTTTTCCCGTTGTTGAGAGGCCTACTGGGTGGTGCTGGGCTGGTCAACTGAAGGCTGATATGGCACTTGGGTGGTTGATGTGGGAGGGTCCAGGACAGGGGTGTGACTAGCAGCTGCTGGCTACTCTGGCTGAACCTCGAGACTGGCACCAGCTTTACGGTCCTTGGTAAGCGAGTATTCTGGCAGGTCCTGATTCGAAGGTGGCTGTGCTGGGCTCAGCTTCTCTGGCTAAAATGTGATCCTGGGTGTGACCTCAAGAGTGAGAATGGAGCCACCTGTGACCTCAGTTTCTTCACATGCAAAGGATTACTCTGCCCCTCCAGCCCCAGAGTACTGCTGTCAGAACTGGGCTGCTCCGAAAGCCAGGGGCACAGGGACACAGGGGCACCCTGATACCTGGCCTCTGATTCTACCACTCCTTCCCTAAGGACCCTCCCCTTGGAAGGGAGGTGGCACCAGAGAGCCCTGCTCTAAATAACCACGTCACTGTGAGGCTCAGAATCAACCCTGGAAAGCAGAACCAGGCAAGAGTCGGGCACAGTGCCACTGCTGCCCCTCTTCCTCCCGTCTCCCACACCCAGACACAGACCCAGGGCACCACTGGGCCCAGAACCAGATGCCCAGACCTTGGGGCATGGTCAAATCCAAGAGAGCCTATATGCGCTTACATTTACGGACTCTTGTTCTGGGCAGGCTGCACTCCTGGCTATGCCCACCAGATGTTCCCTGGGCACTCCATGTGCCAGCTCCTGGGAACCAGGAGCCAGATGGTTGGCGCCAGCCTTCCAGGGACTTCCTGTCCAGTTTTCCCTTTCATCTTCCTCTCCCCACACAATCCCACCTCACCTGAGTCTCAGCGGCACCCCCCAGCCCCCTTGCTGCAGCTCTGCAGCAGGGCAGGGCTCACCCTGGTGCTGCAGGGCTGGATGAATACAGCTGGGGTTGTTCTGTCTGGGCACCTGCTATCTGCCCTGACCCATACCACAGCCTTCTCCTGAGCATTCATCCTCGTTAACCTCCACACACACCCAAGGGTCTCCATGACTTCTGTTTGGCAGACAGGAAAGCTAAGACAAAGCTAACTTTCCCCAGTCATGCAGGGAGCAAGAGCAGGGCGAGACGCGCAGCCGAGGACTGGGGGCCGCACGCGGTGCCGTCGGCTGGCATCCTCTGCGATCTGGGAGTCGCCGAGCTGTGAACGTTTCCTTTAGGAGCCCAGGGAGGCTCCGAGTCGGAATACCCTGGACAGCAGGGGTAGATATTAAGAAGGAAAAAAATCCTCAGGGACAGCATGGTGCTTGGGAGTCAACTCTGCAGTTAGGCAGCCTGGATTCGAGCCCTAGCCATGCTCCTCCCTGGCTGTGCAACTCTGAGCAGGCGGCTTAACCTGTCTGGGATACTGATCGTGCTCACACCACATGGCATGATGCCACCCACCAAGAACTGCACACGACTCAATCCCGGGTCCCATTTGGGGTAACCACTTCGCAGCAAGAAGTTTGATAATCGTTCAATGGAAACTCCATTAACTGTGCCCCTTGGCCCTTGAAAAAAGACATAACTCCTCTGCAGGTGTCTGTCCACTCTAGGCTGGGCAGGGCGCTTGGGCATTTGTCCTTCACACGTAGCCCGAGCGCCAGGCTGTGAACTCCAGGAGCAGGGCCAAGGACCATTTTACCGGACACACTCACTCCTGCACTTCACGAGGTCCCAGTGGGGGCGCAGAGACTTCCAGAACTCCGGGTCTAGGACAGACCTGTGCAGATGCTTCTGATTCTGCTCCTGTGTGCTGCAGTCTCTGCTCTGGGTAGGGGTGCGGCAGCTGATGGAAAAGGATGGCGTTCAGTCCTTGTCCTTGAAGCTGAGCAAGGCAGGCTCTCAGGTCGTCCTGTGACAATCTAATCATCACGTACTCCCAAGCCACCTTCCTTCTTATGTGACACCCCCACCCTCCACCCCACATGCCAGCACGCTCCCCTGGCTCCAGATTTAGCTCCCGTTCCCTGTGCTCAGGGCAGCTTGAACCCGTGGATCCTGGGTGAAGTGTCAGGCTCCCACCTTCAATGCACGGCCCCTCCTGACAGTCTGTGCCTCCCCTGGAGGGGTACTGCAGGTGCCCAGGCTGCCCTTGGGCGGCTGTGTTTGATCAGCTGTTTCTGGCCTGTGTTGGGAGAGCCGGGGCGAGAAGAGCCAGCAGGATGGTGTTTGATCAGTGCAGCTGGGGAGTTCGCGCCCGGCTCACTGCTCTTAGCTTTCTGCTAATCTCTCCTGGAAGGACCAAGAAAGGAGGCTGTTCCGCTAAGGCAGGCCACCGGGAGCCCGTGGGGCCACGGGGAAAGTCTCACTGTGAGGTCAACATAGGAAGTTGGACTCTTGAGTGGAGGTGGCTGGCAGCCTCAGCGCCCGGTTTCCACCAAGACAGTTAGCCATGACTCTGCCCCGGCCGATAGAGCTGTGATGGATTAAGGCACAGAACACAAGAGTGCATCCTCACAGAAGTGGGGAAGCTCGGAAGGCAAGCTCCGGTGGGTGCTGGGGTTGCTGGGCAACTCCGGTTCCACAGCACAGCTCAGCATCCCAGGAGCACTTGCAACACAGGCCAAGTACTGCCTCTGCCCCACCAGACAGCGACGGTCCCTGGCCTGGGAAGAGCAGCACAGAGAGGAGCCATGGGCCAGAGCTGCAGAACAGGGAAGCACCTGCCCTTTCTGGAGCCCTGGCACCCTGTAAGAGGTCAGCAGCCTCTTCCTCCAGCAGCAAGGAACACCCCCTGGGCACTCACAGGGAGCACTACTGGAACCAACTGTCTGGAAGAGACACGTCTTCACAAATTGCCAGAGCCCTCTCAGCCTTGTGGAGCCCCACACATGCTAGAATACGGCACTGCATCCTAGGGTGCCAGGGAGTAGATCACCAGGCTTTTCTTCTGAGGCACCAGTGGGGAAATTGCTGCCTCCAACCTTTGTGGAGTCCTGGGGACTAAGGGTTAGAACTCTGGCTTCCATATGAGGTATCGGGCCTTGATTCCTGGCTATCTTTCTCAAAGTGGAGGCTTGAGTGTGGCTGGGGTGCGGAACAGCTTTCAGTAGTTTCCAAACTGAGAGAGACTAGGAACAAAAGCCTGGTGATCGACTTTGAAAATTTAGCCAGTGAAAACCCTGTGGGTAGTCTGATCCACAATCATAGAACTGGGAAGCTTTATGTTCAATGTGTCAGGGGCCAATCCAATGATCGCTACCGCCACCACCACTAGTGTACTGCTAGACATGGCCCTGCACGCTGGTAGCCCTGGGTGATGGGGGAATGCAGGTGGATGCATGGGGGAGAACCCAGGGAGAACCCACACGTAGACTTGAGTGTGGTTCTGTCCTAAACCCACTCTTCTCAGTGACTCTGAGAGAGAAGGTCCTGGTCCTGAGAGGCGGTCAGCTGGGGCCATAGCGAGTACTCTTTACAGCAAGTGCATCTCTGAATGTCCGCTCCCAGAGGGTACCATGGAGCTATGGAAAACGGGGCTGGCAGGAAACAGTGCCAGCCCTGCCCATCCCTTGCCTCTCATTGGGTGTGCTCTCCTGGCCTGCAGGGACCAGGGCCCTCATTCAGAGGGGCCCCCTCATCTACCCTGCTGACAGGCTGAGAACCCGGGCTCCAGTACCGCCCGGCCTAGTCTACAGCAGAGGCACTGGACTGTCTGGTGCCACCCAGGAAGTAGTCTCACCTTGGGCATTCTGCACCAGGCTCTGGACCCTCCACCTCACCATACATCCCGCTTGCCTGCCCTTCTCGGCCCTCCTTCAAGTATCATGAACAGGAACAGCTGTCACTCATGAACCACCTATGCTATGTGAGGCCTTTCACAAATGTTAACATTCACCTTTGCCATCGGGGGCTGAAACAGCACATCAGTCACCTGGCTCAAATGGAGCTGGGAAGCTGCCAAGCCCATGCCCTTTCCACCTGCAGCCAGTCACCCTCGGCAGGTCCTGGTCAGGATGAAGACTGAAGGTTACCTAGGCACCCTTGCCCTTGGCTGGGCCTGGCTAATACCCAGTAGTTCCTCACCTCTGTATACACCCACCTTCATGGCTGGTGTCCAGTTGATGTAACAGTTGTGCCTTGAGGCTACCTGGGACACCCTGGGGGGTGTTGCCCCAAATAGGACACCAGACAGCCCTGGCTTCTCAACAAAGGGGCATTCCTTTGTAAAGGCCTCTGTGGGTCTAGACCAGGGTCACATGGTGCTCCCCTAGGCCTGTCCCAGAAGAGCATCCAGACCAGGCCTCCTCTCCCTGGCTCTGACGGCTGAGATCACGTGTGTGCCATCTGCGTGCATACCTCCCTCCCGTGCCTGTTGGCTCCCAGCATTGTGACATTTTCAGCTGCTCACTGAAAAGGCTTCTGCTTATTTTGTGAGTTATCTGCTCAGCACTTCGTGCTTGGGAGCAGTGGCGATCCAACAGACAGATGAACAGGAGTGGGTGTCACCAGGAGAGGACTGAGCCAGCTGAGGAAGAAGACACAGGGAGGGGGCATGCAGGGATGGACGTCTCTTCAGGGCTGCACACGCTGGGAGTAGCTGACCAGGGCCTGGCAGACTGCTCGTCGTGACAGCTGATGCCCACATGCCACTTATTAGACCTGACCTTGAATGGCGACTGTTCTGTAGGCTAACTCTAAAGAGGTTCCCTGGGGTGCAGAGGTGGCTCAGAGAACAAAGCACCTCAATTCAGGGACCAGAGCTGGAAGGGACTCAGGTTGGCCACCAAAAACTGCAAGACTGACATCCCTGCCCCCACCTCCACCCCAACTTCCCTGGCAAAGAGGGTTTAGGGAGACTCCACTGGACAGGACACCATCCCTCACGCTGCTTCCAAAGTTAAGAAGGAAACTAGATCTTTCTAGCTGACTGCTGCCCAGGAGGAAGGAAAATGTGGTTATCACTGGTACCACATACTTAGAAACTTAGGAAGCATACTTTATTTTTTCTTCAAAGTACATAGTTTATTTACACACATTGGTACAAGTTAGATATGTATAATAGTTTGTAATAAATTTATACAGCATCTCACTCACTGTCCTGCCCATGGATAAAAGGGTGCAGTGGACATTAAAAAAAAAAAAAGCATTTTCACGATCTGGAGGGACTTCCCCTCCAGATGCAGCCCCTCATGCAGACAGCTTCTCTCTCAGAGGCCAAGTCCTCGGTGTCGCCACTTTCTGAGCCTGTCTCATCTGTGCTTCCCAGCTTCTGGCCCGGGTCCCACCAGCCCAGGGTTTTCCATGGCAACAGAACAATTACCAGCTCCTTCCGACACGCCCTTCAAACCCTTCTGTTTGGAAATTCCCATTTTCTGCCTTATTCCCATGTCTCCCTGGGATACCCTGGGCTGAAGAGAGCAGGGCCAGTGATTAAAGCCTCCTGCCTTCTCAGTCTCACGGGGCGACAGAAATGCCACCCTCCTTTCTCTGCAACCACCCAACTTCCCCGGTTTCTGCTCCTCCACACCTTAGCCAGTTTATGGTTTTCAAGATAATCTTGACTGCTAGCTAAAGACAAAAGCACTGTCCCCTCCACCCCCCACTTCACCTGCACATCCTGTTCCCTCCAGGTGTGGGGGAAAGAAGGCCCAACAGCCAGGGCCAGGAGTCCCTCTGAGGGCCTCATCCTCAGACAGCTTCATTGTAGAGAGTTCACCAGATTTCCTAAGGAGAGGGCCGTCTGTCTGCCCTGCCCACCCCTACCATCCGCAGCTGGTCAGGGGTCCACCCTCAGAGATGAGGAGGCTATACTTCCTGGAGTCCATAGGGAGTCGGGGAGTCAGAGGGGGCCTAGTATTCACTCTGGGCTCAAACTCCTCTACATGAGGCTTCTGAGTGAGGAAGCAGGCTGTTCAAGACCCACGAATAAAACCTTTGTCTCAGCCCCCGCCCCCCACCCCCAGTTTCTGAGATGGCAGGAGCCTCGACTTCCTAAGCCAGCCTTCCCTGAACTTCCCTACTCAGATCCTGCTCTGTCACAGGTCCTGCAGGACCCCTGGGAAGAGATTCCAGCTTGGAATGGGAGTGCTGTTCCCTCCTCCAGCTTGGTGATGGCACCATGGGAACAGAGGCGGCTCCGGGGTCCACTGCACCAGACCCCCAGGCTCTCCAAAGCCCACAGCCACTGCTTGCCCACAGCACAGGTCACCAGGCAGCACAGGGGCCAGAAGGCTGGCGCCCGTGGGAATGAGGCACCCCCACACCCACAATGAGTGCACGAGGCAGACTAGTCTTAGCGTGTCCTTGGTGGCAGCCATTCCCCAGGTCTCCGGGCAGAAGTGGGCGGAAAGAATAGAGTGGCCAAGTTGAGTGGGGAAAGCCTTCCTGCAGTAACATTCATTCTGGGCTTCCCTGGGGAACACTGCCAAGTCACAGTCAGCACATACGCCTCTCCGGGAGGCTCGCTGGCGGCGCGATCAGTCCGGCCGGACCTCAGCCTGCTCTTGCCAAGCACCGAGGCCAGCCAGCCGCCCTGCCTCCCCCGGGTACTGCCTCTCGAAGGAACACAAGTGTCCTGTCTCGCCGGGTTCCCCGGAAACCCGAGAACTGCGTCTCCCTGCTTGCCAGGAACTAAAGGTTTGAACTGTGTAGCTTTCTCAACTCAGAAGGCTTTTAAAAATCACTTTCCCTGCCAGGGCCTCAGCAACTAATTTTTCTGGTTTTGCTTTTTGTCTGGAAGACAGTTTAGTGACACTCGGCACTGCCCTCTGGCTATGGGCACCTGCGTTCTCACCGGCAGGGCTCAGCAGCAGGGTCCTGGAGGCGTGTGCCCCCACTCCTCCAGCGGGGTTCATTCGGGCCCTCCGTCCCCCTGCCCGCAGATCCAGAGTCCCCTGGCCTGACAGCCTCTGCAAGAGCTGCCGCAGCCTGGCCAGGCCTCACATGGAGGCGGAGTCCTCGAGGTTTGAGCACCATCTTCTGGTCACTTTGGGGCTTCTGAGGCTGGCTCTTCTTGGAACACAGGCCAAGGCAATTCTCGAAGGAGAAGGAGGCCACTGCCCAAGGCAGGCAACCGGCCCCTCGCGGAGTGTGCTGGTGGCCGGTGCCCTTGGAGCAGATGGACCGGTGTGCAGGCTCCATGGTTCACACCCTACAGTGTGCGCGCTGACAGCATGGCAGAGGGCTCCGAGCCAACGCCCTCCTGTTTGGGCCGGGCCGTGCAGGACGAGCTCGGGCAGAGGCAGTGGGCTTTTCCCGTCAGCATGTGGCTTGAGGTGCGGAACTAAGCTGAGCACTACCCCTTGGTTAAGCCAACCACCAGCCCGCAAGTCCTGCTTGGTGTGTCCGCGTTGCCTGAGCAGATCCCAAGCTTTGGGGGAGGAGAGGAAGATGGATGCTAGTCATTCCTTCAAACGGCAGCGGCCAGCATCCATCTGATTGCACTTCCTAATGGGCCTCACGCCATTAATGATCAGATCGTATTTTACGAATGACGGAGAAATAAATGACCAAGGTCTGCTGACCGGCGGCCACAGGGCGACCTGCCAGAGCGACGGGAGCTGGAGGCCACCATAGGCAGGGAGGCCACGGCAGGGGCCAGGGCTGTCTGCTAATCCACAGCAGACAGAGCCTCCTGTCAGCCCGAGGCCCAGAGCTGCATCGTGTGGAGGAAAGGCGCTGAAACACCGGTGAGCAGAATTCCAGGACGCGGTCGACTTCAGGGACGCAGGGTGGTGGCCTGGCGCGAGACTCTCCAGCAGAAACACCCCTTGGGGTTTCTGGTCCTTCTGCCACCGAGAGGGACCCTGGGTGGGGCTATGCTGCTCTGTGTGCCAAGGGCAGCCAGCACACTGGGCTCTCTGGCAACCAGTTCATCCGTTCCCAGCCCCCCATGCCTTCGGCCTCCTCTTCAGAAGTGACCTTGTCTCTGGGGATGGAGGATGGCAGAGAGCGGGGCAGCAGGCCTGTGGGACCGTCAGCTCCCTCAGAGCACTGGTGAGGTCACCTGGGCTGGGGCTCAGTAGAACCACTCCCCCTCAGGACAGCAGGGCCGGAGGGTGGGAACCAGTTGCAGGGCGCTCTGAGATGGGTCTCGGGGTCCTTGAGGAGCATGGTCAGCCACTCACTTGGCCTCCCCGTAGATCAGGGTCACGGTCCCATCCAGCAAATCCTCCACCGTCACTGCCACCAGCTCGGAGCTGCTCTGCGAGGCCTGGGGATCTGGCAGCGTCACAAACACCTGGGAGCCAGCCAGCTGGGTCTCCTCCAGCGTGAGCACCTGCTCAGCGGGGGCGGCCTGCGCCTGGGTCACCTGGAAGGGAACAACACGAGGCTGCTGGGGCAGCGTCCAGACTGAGCTCCCAGGATTTGCATGGCTTCCCTCTCCGGCTGTAATGATGGTCTTTATGTTTTCACCTGAGGCGCGCAATTACACGTGCCTAATGGGAAGAGGCCCGGCTGACACGCCGGTGATGCAAAAGAGAGGGCAGGAAGCGATTTAAATAACCGTGTGCTAAATTGCTGTAATTTCACTCTGTAGGCCGGCTCAGGTGCCGGGCTCTGTGATTACACACCAGTGCACACTGGCTCGGCCTCCCCCACGCGGGAGGGCACCGTAGCGCTAAGTGCCATGTGGGAGGAATGCCCCGGAGCCTGCTGCTCTCCTGCGCTGACCCCTGGGAGCCCGGAAGGCTTTCGGGAAGCCGGGAGAGTGTCTCTAGACTGCTAGGCACTCTTGGCGTCATGGCAGGAGGACGCCTGGCCACAGGGCTGTGGAGAAAGAAGGGCGGGATGGCCTTCCACCAGTCCTCAACCTCCCTAGGCTCAGCAGGCTGACGGCCCCTTCCTTCCAGCACCGTTAGGTCACGCGCCTTCCAGATCTGCCCTGGCGGTGGCTAACGGTAACCGTCCCATCTCACCAAGGACTATGGGAGTGGGCTCTGCACACTCGGGTGCTGCACAGTGCATCTAACCCATGAAGGCCAGGAGAGCGCGCAATGGGTGTCCGAGGGCAGAAGCTGACCACGTGGCCACTTTCCTGTGCTGAGCCTGCACAGGGATCAGCTGCAACCTTGAACCCCAAGTTACCTGGGATTATCACTTACACGCCCCCCTTCATTCTCTCTAGCAGTGAAACATGGGCTCCCTGCCCCCCAGGATCTTACCAGGACCTAATCTACAGGACGGACAGCATGGCGCCACTCTCTGCCCCACCAGTCTACGGACGGCATGGCGCCACTCTCTGCCCCACCAGTCTACCACACTCCCGACCAGTGCGAGCCTCAGCGTCCCCCCTCCCACTCTGCCCACCCACTCGGGAAGAGAAAGAAGGTCACAAGGGAGAAATCGAGGGTCCAAGCCAATCTCTGGTTAAGAAGAGGTGAGCTGAGCGGCCAGACCTGCTCAAGGGTGTAGTACATCCAGCCCAGAGGCTCTGTGAACAGCCCTCAGCTGAAAGCACACCCCCACTCCCGTGTGTGTGTGTGTGTGTGTGTGTGTGTGTGTAAAAGAGAGAGAGAGAGAGAGAGAGAGAGAGCACATGCGTGAGTGTGCCATGGGCCTCCCATAGCAGGAAGCTCTTGGTTTCGGCTCCTTCTACCCTGAGGCCATTTCTCAAGGCCTAGCATCTTTGATTCTGTTTGGTAAGAGGTCCAAAGAGCCCCTTCTACTAGATCCTGCTGGCTGTGGACGCATTATCCGAAAGGTCCTTTGAGACTACCCAGGAGAAAGCCCGGGTGTTGTGGTGGCCAGCTCTGGACCCCAAGCAAGCCATGTGGGCGCCACATGCACTGAAGCTCCAAAATCACCTGCGCCGTCTGTGAGGCAGCGGCCGGAGTCTCGGGGCCCGCCCCTTTTGGGTGCTCAGACTCCACGTGACTGTCCAGCTGGGTCTGGGCGGTGAAGAGCTCCCCACAGAGCTCACAGGGGAAGGTGCTCTCGGACTGCTTGAAGTGCTCGGTGGTGACGTGGTGCTGCAGCGCTCC
>PVJH01015899.1:0-38121 GCA_004026705.1 Nesogale talazaci
GACACATCTTACTAATCTCTCATTTTCCACTCGCACTTCTTTGTAATCTCTTTTTTAGATAACAGCGAGTTTTAAAATATTAATCATCTTGTTATCTTTTTGTTTAAACTCTGTAGTAGCTTCCCATTATCTTAGAATAGATTCCAAAATAGGCTGTCTGTAAAATTTGATTAAAAAGTACGATAGTTCCTATTGAACAAAAATTTTTGTTTTTTTATAAATCATTTTATTGGGGCCTCTTACAGCAATTCATACATCAATTGTATCAAGCACATCTGTACATATGTTGCAATTATCATTTTCAAAATAGTTTCTTTCTACTTGAACCTTTGGTGTCAGCTCTTTTTTTCCTTTCACCCTCCCACCCTCATGAACTCTTGATTGATTATTGATTTATTATTATTTTCATAACTTACACCATCCACTGTCTCTCTGTCACCTACATTTCTATTGTTCATGCCATGCCTCTGGGGTGGGGCGGGGGGTGGGTTATACCTCAATCCTTGTGATTAGTTCCCCCTTTCCCTACCTTCCCCCTACCCTCATGGTATCCCTACTCCCATTACTGGTCCTGAGGGCTTTGGTTTTTTTTGTTTGTTTTTTGTGGGCATCACTGCTCTCCGGTGGTGGGAGTAGGAGGCCCAGCCCCACTGCTGGAATTGAACCTCCGTCCCAGGGGACCGCAGTCCCGTGCACAACCACTACGCCACCGGGGCTCAGCCCGGTCCTGAGGGCTTTGTATCTCTCCTGGATTCCCTGTGTCGAGAGCTCTTTTCTGTACCAGTGTACATGCTCTGTGCTAGCCAGATTTGTGAGGTAGAACTGGGCTCAAGGTAGTGGGGTGGGGAGGGAGTACTTAAAGAACAGTTTTCAATCTGTGATCCACCACCCCTCTGGGGATCAAATGACTTTTTCATAGGGGTCGCCCGATTCATAACAGTAGCAAAATGACAGTTATAAAGTAGCAACAAAAATAATTTTATGGTGGAAGGGTGTCACCGCAACATGAGGAACTGTGTTACAGGGTCACAACATTGGGAAGGTTAAAAGCCACTGAACTAGAGGAATTGTTGTATGGTTGCTCTGTACTATGCTGCACCCTGGCTGGCTGGTCCCTTCCTTGTGCCTGTTGATCTTGTTTGGACATCTATGACAATATTTTTTTTTTTTAGGCTATGAACCCTATTACATTATTCTGTTTACTTTGTCTCTCTTAAGATTTGTTGAAATTAGTATACATGTTTTCATTGTAGAAAATTTCCTGGAGTTTGAGAACCATGGTAACACAGACATAAAATGGCACCTGTCATCTTTTGCACCTCCTTATGTCAAGGTCAGTGATGATTGTCTCACTTAATTTCTTTTTACAGGGTAAAGAAATTGGATATAAGGAAATGCTGGCATTATTATTTATTTCATCGATCAATTCATTTAGTTGAAATTTTCTATGTGTTTTACTATGATTGTTCTACTGATTCCTCCAGGGAATTGATGAAAGTGGGGCTGTGTTCAGAGCTACGTATGCAGCATTCAGATGTACTCCGCTTTCTGGCATGTTGACAAGTCACCAAATTCAGAAGGTGAGGCTTGTGGTGACAAGATGGTGCGAGGCAGCCAGAGGTTCCCTGTTGGATTTCAGGGCAGCCTGTTTTCCCTAGAGCAGCGCTGCTCGGAGTGGGAGGGTGTCACAAGAGAAGATGCTTCCTGCAGAGTATGAGTCTGTGCTTCCTGCAGCAAGGAAGTCCTGCTGTGAAAAAAATTGTCAGCTACCAAAACACATCTATTCATCTCTCATAGACTAATAGCATGACAAGAAATTAACATGGTATTTATAAAAATATTTCTGGGGTAGGGATCTCATAGTTAAAAAAACAAATAACAACCTTAGAATGTTTGTTACCTGTGTATACAAAAGTATTGTTACCATGCTGCTACTCCATGAAGTGATCAGTGGATTCAGTGCAATTCCTATCAAACAGCAACAGCCTTTTTTAAAGAAAGCGAGGGCTAGCCCCGGTGGCATAGTGCTTGTGTGCAGGACTGCAGCCCACAGAGCTAGCGGTTCAAATCAAGCAGCAGCTCTCCAGGAGCAAGGCTGGGCCTCCTACTCCCACCAGGGCAGTGATGCACACACACACACACACACAAGAAAGCAAAAAGCCAACCTCAAATTCATATGAAATTGAAAGCCATTAGTAGTCAAAACAATATTGGAAAAGACAGACTCTAGGATGACTCGTGTTTTAAAATTTCAATATGTACTGTAGTGCTGTATAATTAAAACAGTATAGTAGTGTAATATATTTCTGAAAATGACTGCTGGGAGGAACGTCTGATTGACAAAAGATAAGACCTTTTCATAGCACATAGCACAGTTATCAGGAAAACTGGACTGTTAAAACGCAAGTGTGGCTGCTGTTAATGTGTGCACAGTTTTCATCTGTGTCTGGTAGTGGTTTCTGTATGTGTTTTACATTCAGATCTCGCTATCCACACAAATACCCTGCAGCCATAGAGTAACTTGGGATTATAGTACTGGTCTAGTGTGGTCTCTTTGGACCCATTCGCCACTGGCCAGCCTCCAAACACCCAGACATACATAAAAGACAAAAAAAATCCCAGAGTGTTACAGAATGCACACGGTTCTGACAAGGGAGCTATGATGAGAAAATGTTTTTTGTTTTTTAGGCATCACTGCCCTCTGGTGGTGGGAGTAGGAGGCCCAGCCTTTGCTCCGTGGGCTGGAATTGAACTTCCATTCCAGTGGGCCACAGTCCCGCGCACAACCACTATGCCATCGGGGCTCAGTCCGAGAATAGTTTTAAGATAGCGTTTTACTAACAGACAACGTGGAAACAGAATTTTAAATGCATACAGATGCATGACGGCGATTCCAAATGTGCATGGAGCATGATTTTTGTTGTTGCTATTGTATTGTGGACTTGGTCTCACCTCATAGTGAAACACTGCCTGGTCTGACACTGCACAGTTGTTCTTATGTTCGAGCCCATGGGTGTAGCCTCTTTATGAGTTCATCTTGTTGAAGGTTTTCCTCTCTTTTTTACTACCTTGCTACCATACCATGTAAGATGTCCTTTCCCAGGAACTGGCCTCTTCTGACAGCATGTCCAAAGTATAACATAGTCTCCCTATCCTTGCCTTTGAGGAATATTCTTTTTTTTTTTGGGGGGGGGGGGCATCACTACTCTCCGGCGGTGGGAGTAGGAGGCCCAGCCCCACTGCTGGAATTGAACCTCCGTCCCAGTGGCCCGCAGACCCCCGCGCACAACCACTACGCCACCGGGGCTCAGCCCGAGGAATATTCTTGCTGTAGTTCCAAGACAGATTTATTTGTCCACAAACCTCTTTTTTGGGGGGTAATGGGGGTGTGGTGGGCATCACTGCCTCTGGTGGTCGTGGGAGCTACCCAGCGCTGCTCCTGAGAGCCGCCGCTGGATTTGAACCACCAAACCCGTGGGCCGCAGTCCTGCACTCAACCACTTATGCCACCAGGGCTCAGCCCCCAAACCTCTTTACTCCCACCCCTACCCCACCTCCATCCTATTGGATGTTATTTTTTATACCCAGGACAGTCAAAGCATCTCACTATTTTCTGGGTGTACTAAAAACATAAATAAGCAACTAGGAAATGATTTCACATCTTTTTTTTTTTTTTAAAGCATTTACCCTTTTCAAATGGGATGAGGTGGGATTTGGTCCTCCTCAAAAATGTTTGTAAAGCTACTAACAATCATGCATTTACAAAATATTTGAAAAAAATACTCCTGGATTGTCCTAGATGGGTGATACCGGGCTCACTGATAGGACATGATACAGAAGTTTTCATCAGACTTGGCTTCTTTTCTCCTCCTTTATCAGAGACTGGACTTGCCTTGTTTTTCATTTCTCCATTTCTGCAGCAGACGAATCTTTAGTTTCTTGGTTACCTGCATTAGCCTGTTTTCCCTTTGCTCCCCCTTTCCCTTTGGCTTATACTTTTTTGTCTGAATTTATTCTTTCCTCCTATTTTTGGGGTCTTCCTCCACTTTGCAGGTTTCATTGACATCCTCTCTGATCCCTTCTTAGGCTCCTCCTTCACCACCCCTCCCACTGAACGGACCCTTCCTTTTGAGTATCTTGACTGGGGGAAGGGTATCTGGATTCCCATGGGCCTCGATGTACAGGGAGAGCTTTTGGGAACCTGGATTGCTTGGCCACTGTTGCTCTGCCCACCTTCTAAATTGCTAGGGCCAGTGACTTCCCCAAACACGCTTTGCTCTGATTCCTAACAGGGTATGTATTTTCTACTGTGACAAAGTAGTATTTTATTGTTGTATGTTTTGGGGGGTGTACATTTGTGTAAAATGCCCAGTGGTAGCCTAACTTGTACAAAATGTACACCCCGAAACCCGCACAGCCCTACTACGATTTCGTCAAAGTAGTAAATGTATATACTCCATTAGGAATCAGAGCAGGGCTGAGCCCCGGTGGCGTAGTGGTTGTGCGCGGGACTGCGGCCCACTGGGACGGAGGTTCAATTCCAGCAGTGGGGCTGGGCCTCCTACTCCCACCACCAGAGAGCAGTGATGCCCCCCTCCCCCAAAACAAAACAAAACAAAAACAAACAAACAAAGAATCAGAGCAAAGTGTGTTATTGAGGAATAATAACTTGTGTCATGCGAGTTATCCCTTTGAATCACAAAAACAGTTCCCATCACCATCTGAGCTGATCTTTCTTGTATTCATGGCAAATCAGATCCCTGAACCATCACTGTTTGATTTGGAGTACCACCAACTCTGACCTTTTTTTTTGTTTAAGTCACACCAGTGTATTACAGTAAATTACTGAGAGAACCTGCCTGCAGCCATCCACTAATCACCAACACATGCTCAAATGTGCTCCATTTCATTATATCCATGCATTTATGAACCAGAACCGTAGAGGTGATACTTACTCTCATGTAGCAATCATTGTGCTACCTTCCTAAATGATTGCTAACAGAGTTTACACTTCCTACTTTGACAAAATAGTATATTGATTCCAAAATAATGTGTATTGCTGGCCCTCTCCACATCTCCCAAATTAATTAAACAACCAAGCCTAGAACTAACTAGTCAAGGATAATACCTCCAATATAGTTGATTAATTCAATCCATGATCTATAGTCATGAGTCCTTAAAATCAATGACTTCATGGAGTTGACCTATGTATGTGTTGTATGAAAATGCAAAATTCGCTGAGCCCTGGTGGCGCAGTGGTTGTGTGCGGGACATTTGAAAAAGGAACATAATTTGAACTTGGATTCCAAAACTGATTGCTGTTTTGATGTGGTGTACATCAAAGAGTACCAGAAATCTGGAAACACCTCCTTCAGCATTGTATAGATTTAGGTGATGACTACAGCAAGAAAAAATAGCTTCACATTTTGATATTTTTATTTAAATTAGGTTTTTTTGTTTTTTGTTGGGGAGGGGCATCACTGACCTCTGGTGGGAGTAGGAGGCCCAGCCTTGTTCATGGAGAGTTGCTACTGGATTTGAACCGCCAAGCCAGTGGGCTGCAGTCCCACACACAACCATACACCGCTGGGGCTCAGCCCCGGTTTCTTTGTTTTTGTTTTTTAATAATATTTTTTGGGGGCGCATCACTGCCCTCAGGTGGTGGGAGTAGGAGGCCCAGTCTCTGCTCCATGGAGCTGGAATTGAACCTCCATCCCAGTGGGCCGCAGTCCCGCGCACAACCACTACACCACCGGGGCTCAGCCCCGGTTTCTTTGTTTTATAGCAATAACTTACCCCTGTATATAGTAGTGACCCAAAAGAAATAAAAAATTGTTTAGTTACAATGAATTGCTAAAAACCAAAGATGCATACTATGATTTTGTGAAATAACTGCCAGTTTGATAAGAAAATTAAATGAGTATTGATGCCTACTGTTGTAAGGGCTGAGCCCCGGTGGCGTAGTGGTTGTGCGCGGGACTGTGGGCCACTGGGACGGAGGTTCAATTCCACCAGTGCTCTCCACCACCCCCCCCAAAAAATTAATTAATTAATTAATTAATTTTTAAAAATGCCTACTGTTGTATACTATGAAGTAATACTTATAATTACCCTATCCCCCTTTTACTGCCCTGAAACTGGAGACCCCTTGATAAATTATAAATTATTATTATTTTCATATTTTCCACTGTCTGCTTTCTCCCTATACCCACATTTCGTTGTTTGCCCCTATAGGTGGTGTGTGTTAGCTCTATACGTCGATCATTGCAGCGCTTCCTTTTCTCTCCTTTCTCCCTCTATCCTCATGGCATCGCTACTATCATTGCTGTTTCTAAGGGTTTTGTCTGTTCTGGATTCTGCTTGTCGAGAGCTCTTAATTGTACCAGTGTACATGCCTAGGTCTGCATGGCTTTGTGAGGTAGTGTGGGGTCATGATAGTGTGGGTGATGTGGGTTAGAATGGGGGAGAAATATTGAAGAGAGAAGCCTTAAAGAATTAGAGAATGTGTATTTTGTCCATGCAATACAGCACCCTAACTGACTCATCCCTTCCTAGTGACTCTTCTGTGAGGGATGTTCAGTTTTCTACAGCTGGGCTTTGGGTCTCCATTCTGACCCCTGTTGTTTGCATCAATTCAATTGTTTGTTTGGGTCTTATGATAGCTCACACCTGCGCCCATCAATCAACGCCTTGTCACACAGGCTGCTTGTGGGCTTTGTTGCTTCCCTGCTACCTGGCCATTTGTTGAACTGAAAGCCTTTATGACCCCAGGTGTTATCTCTTTTAATTGCCAGGCACCATCAGCTTTCTTCACCATATTTGATTATGCACCCATTTTGTCTTAAGTAATCATAAGAATCCCCATTCTTTTTTATCCTACCTATAGTGTCCTTTTGCCTCCATTCCCCCAACATTCTTTTTTTTGGGGGGGGGGCATCACTGCCCTCTAGTGGTGGGAGTAGGAGGCCCATCCTTTGCTCCTATGGAGCTGGAATTGAACCTCCACCCCAGTGGGCCGCAGTCATGCGAACAACCACTACGCCACCAGAGCTCAGGCCCCCTACCCCCAACATTCCAAAGTACTTATTTGCTGGATTCATTGTTTCTGGTTTCTACTTATAAGGTACTGATTGTTTGTTAACAGATTGGTTGCAATCAGAAAGCCAGTGGTTCAAAACACTAGCTAATTTTTGGGGAAAAGATGTGCCACTCTACTACAGTAAAGATGACAGCTGTAGAAGGCCTACGCATCAGTTGTATAACTGCTCCAAGTGTCACTGTGGGTTACAATTGACTGAAAGGCCACAGGATTTTTTTTTTAAAGGAAAAACAGTAACAAGTGGGAGCTTCTTTTGGTTGTATATGTGCAGGTTGTGTACAAAACTGAACTGTGAAAAACAAACAAGTGAGCTGTGTGATAGGAGCTATTAGTCCTGACTGGCATCCTGAAGTCAGTCTCTAAACTAATTTACCACAATAGTGCTTACCAATTTCTTTCTTAATTCACTGTGTATAGTGCAAGTCTAACAGTGAATGGTAGTTTTCTAGACCTCTAGGTGTGAGACTCAATGGCGATAAGTTTGCTCTCTTGATTACATGGCCAGGAGAAGGTACCCTAAACATGTCAACCCAGCAATTCTGGAGTGTGACTCTTCTCATTTAGATCTTTCTTGGGACAAAACTGGTATCTTTTTGCTCTCAAGGAAGCACAACAAAATTATATTTACTTTACATTTTGAGGAATATTTTATATAGAAATTTAACATTCGCTATGTCTACAAGACATAGAATCATTTGGATTCTTTCTTACTTAGTGGCAAAGCTAGCCAGGTAAAAGAATTAATGCCTTTAATTATCCTCTCCTTTTTTTAATGCCAAATCCTTGAATTTGTAATAAAAGTGTACACTTGTAGGAAGGTTCATTCTCTAGAGTCACTGGATGTGTGCTTTCCAGGTCTCCGTCACGTTTTTGCCCAGAGATGAAGGGGATTATGCCCAATTTTGGGATGTTGAGTGTCATCCTCTGAAAGACTCCCATATGAAGCACACGTTGAGAGTCCAGCTCTCTGGTCAGGTGAGTGTAGCTCTCAGATCTAATCAGTGCAATATGTTAAAACAATGGTCTGAAAAACGGACCTGAAACTGCAAGATACCTCCTGGTAATGTTGTAATGTTTACCACTTCTGCTAGGTAGCCTGTGGTCTTAATTTTATTGTTTGTCTTTATTGAACACCATATTTGAAGTTTGATTTGGCTGTGTTGTAGACACAACTCATAAAACACAGGTTTGACAGAATTACGAGGGAGAACAGACTGTATGAAACTGGATAATACAATGTGCAGTGCTTTTGATGCAGAAAGTAAAAATAATTTAAATCTCCTTTTGAAAATTGCAAGGAAATAACCTTTCAAGTGGATAAGTAAATGTCCATATAGTTTCTTGGAGTGCTTATTATTTATTACCCTATGATTTGTCTGTACAGAGTATCAAAGGAGAAAGCAAGCCTGAGAGTGTGTGCATTTCCACAGACACCCTCATTAAGACAGATAATTTTACTAGGCTTCGAAGACAAGCTGCATCTGAAGTTTCTGGACGTATACCTGGGTATGCTATTTTCCTCATTTTTAATTTTTCCCCAATATTTTATTGATGTATAATACAATGAAATGCCCAGTGTCTTTACCTGGTTGCCTCCCATCGCCTCACCAAACAAAACAGACTCACTGCCAACTCGTAGCCCCCCTTTAGGACAGGGGAGACCTGCCCCTGCGGGTTTCCGAGACTTTAACTCTTTATGGGAGCAAAAAGCCCCATCTTTCTCCCTCAGAGTGGCTAGTGGTTTCGAACAGCTGACCCTGCACTTTCTCTCAGCCTACGTGCTTTTCTCTATCGGCAGCCCTATATCTGTATGCCAGTGTTCATTCTCTTCTGTTCAGTTTGTATGACTGTAGATTAGTTTTGCATAATTTTCGTATATGTATGTACTCTCTGGCCTGACTTCGCTTAGTATAATTTTTCACAAAATAATATGGTGTTGAGTATGTGTGTGTTTATATATTTAGTGTTCAGTATTCCATTATATGAGAGAGCAAACTATATGTTTTCCCATTGATATTCTAATTTGAGGCTACTCGTTAACCCACTACTGTTGAAATTCCTGCGGAATTTAATGTAAATCTGGTCATTTGTTGGAATACAGTTGTTCTGAGGTATCCCTAGGGGATTGGTTCTAGGACCTTCTCATGTATGCCAAAATCTAAAGATGCTCATGTCCCTTATATATGCTAAGTATTCGCATATAGCTTATATACTTTAAATCACCTCAGTTACCTATTATATCTAATACAACTTGAAGTTTATGTAAATTGTTCTATGTTTCCCTTTAGCAACTGGTTCCATTAGCCTAGTCATTGCTTTTTCTGATTTTTAAATATTTTCTTTCTTGGTTGGTGGAACTCAGAGTTGGAGAAACCCATATGTACTGAGGACCAACTAGACTGGAAATTGTATTTTGAAAGAAACTAGGTTTTTTGGTTTTTTTTTGCTGGATCCTGGAGGTGTCTATTGGACAGACTTGGCATGGGATAGGTCTGTGCCTAGAAGACGGTGATAGGCTGCTGGTGGTGAAGTTTGGCTTTGCTGGTGCTGCAGAACTAGTGGGGCAGCGGGAACTTGATCTTGGAGTCCTGGAACTGCTTGACCGCAGGCCGGCGGCATTTGCTGGCCACAGTCACTTCCATTTTCATGATTTGGATGGAGTGAGCGCGGGCACGGTGCCGAGCACCCATGTCATGGTAGCACTGGGTGACAGTGCCTGCAGTGGTCAAGTCCCAGCACTCCCGGTACATGTGGTGGGTCCCACTACGGGAGTCACAGCGCAGCCAGATGCCAGAGTTCTTCACCCGCAGAGGGGACTTCATGAACACCAGCCAGCAGTACACAATCTCCCTGGAAGACTTCTTCTTCAGTGGTAATACAAAGTACCAGAAGCGGGACTAGGCGATGACATGGGTTGGAGAGAAGATGTCCATGCAGTAGGGTGGCGGGTCCGGCATTTGGGGGTGGGCAGACAGCGGCCCCCCACCTTGTACTCACGAAGCTTGCCCGAGGCCCTCATCGTGGCCCTTCCCCGCTCGTCCTGATTCCCCCAAATTAGAATTTTTTTAAAAGTTTTTTGTTTGTTTGTTTGTTTTTTGAGGGGGGGCATCACTGCTCTCCGGTGGTGGGAGTAGGAGGCCCAGCCCCACTGCTGGAATTGAACCTCCGTCCCAGTGGGTCGCAGCCCCATGCACAACCACTACGCCACCGGGGCTCAGCCCAAAAGTATTTTTTCTTAGCATGCACTTTCTCCACACTATTTATTCATCCATTCATTCATCTCTAGGTAGTGAATGCTTATTCCAAATCCTAGACGTCAAAGAGCAGGCAGAGTCAGTGTAGTCTTGACTCTCATAGAGAAGAAGCTACATTAATCTAAACTCACTGCCACCAAGTGTACCCAGCCCAGATGAGTTTATAGAACAGAGTAAAACTGCCCCTGTGGGTTTCCAAAACTGTAATTCTTGATAGGAATGGAAGGCCTCATCAATCTAAAAACCACACTAAAATATTTCCTGATGAACTGTGTAAAGCGCTGAAAAAGAAATAGTACAGTCTTAAGGGAAAGCACAACAGAGGAGATCGATCTTTGCTGTCTGGAAGATCTTTAATGGTCCTTTCTCTGAATAGGACTTATGCATTAACACAGAGCATCTCGTGAGAGAGAAGAGTAGAATGCTTGAGGCTGGCAAGCTTGGTGGGCAGAGTCTAAGCAGGACCTTGTATTTCAGGATCAGGATTTGGCTATTTGTCTTAAGAGTCGCTGGAAGTCATTGAGTGATATGATGAGATTGGAGTATTTAAAAATATCCTTGCTGAGTGTAGATGGGCTGGTTATATGGAGGTAAAAGTGAATATGGTAAAACAAGTTAGAAGCCTATTTTTGAATCATCTAGGCCTAAGGAACTTTTTAAGGGGAAGGACAAAAATAGATGTGCGAAATCTGATGTAGAAATAACAAGACAATTTGGAAGGACATAGTTCCTGGTTGGATAAAGGGGTATGGGAGAAAAGGAATGTCAGAGTTGACCCCTAGGTATCCTCCTTGAAATAGAAAATTCAAAGGAAGGATGAGGTTTGAGGGGAAAGAGCAGGGGTTTGGTTTTTTTTTGTTTGTGGAATAGAGTATCTGCAAAAACCAGAAAAATAGGAGGTAATTATGTAGTAGTTAAATAAGTACTGTCCATAGAGTAAATCTGAGCTAACAGAGAACTGTGGGAGTCATTTTAGTGTGAATTTAGCCACCAACAGTGGAGTGAGGTGACTTAGAGAAAGTGTCACTGGGAAAGCTGATGTGTCCAGTGTTGGTGGAGTCCAGGTCAGATTGATGGGCAGCTAAAAGAAGTGGTTGATACCCAGGAGACCAAGGCAGGAAAAAGTGTCCCTGCCATCAAATGCTGATGAGGTTCTCAGAGCAATCTGTGTTCCCATGAAAATTAAGAACAGCATGATGTACAGAGTGAGGGATACAGGTAGACAGAGCTAAACTGAGGTGCCATTTTCAATGTGGCCTAGACCCTAAGGAAAAAGAGGTACAGGGGTGCAACTGTTTCTTCTCTTGTGGTATTGTGGACCCAGCCATTTCTACTTTCTTCACTGTATCTTCATATAAACTACATTAGTGATCATCACAAAATTGCTTTTACACAGGCTGAACGGTATTGATCAGATAGCAGTATACCTATAAATATATGGGTTTGTATTTGTATATGTGATTTACCTTTGCTACAACTGTATATTTGAAGCTTACAGGAGACAAAGTTAACAAATCACTTCAAGAGAATATGTTGCTGGGCCTCAGGACACAGTCTTAAGCAACACCAAGATCACAAAAACAGTGTTCAGTGTCCCATCTGGGTTGTGTGGTGAATGGGATCTTAAAAACTCGTTAGTGACCATGTGAGGTACAAGCCCACTCAGAGGAAAGAGGAGATGAAAATAAAAAAGATACATGGAAGCGATTAGTCCAGTGGACTAATGAACCAAGCAAACACCATCCAGTCTCTTCAACTCTGAGACCTGAAAAACTAAACCCAGCTATCACTACCAACTGCTCTGAAGAAAATAACATTTGAAGAGTGGAAGAAAAATATAGAACAAAACTCAAAATCATAAAAAGACACAGACTTCCTGGTCATATAGAAACTGGTAGGACCCCAAAGACCATAGCCCCTACTTTTCAGATCTGGAATAGAACTTGCTCCCGTGACTCCATTCACCCAAACAGCAGCCACGTCTGTAAAGAAAACGATGACGTTAGTGAGATATGTGCACTTTAGAATAATCAACTGACCCAGGGAAAAAGGGTTAACAAGGCAGACCAGAGCTGGTCCCAAAGGGCCCACGTGGGGTCAGTGATATTATAGGGAGAGGACCAACATGACAGGTGGAACAAAACACCTTTGGGTTGTTGCGTGTAAAACATAATCTACTCTCTAGCTCTTCACCATAATTAAAAACCTACGAAATGATATTTTAAACTAAGTTGTGAGAGACCAGACAAGTTAAAGAAGCCATTAATGATTTAATATACAAAAGAGTTTAAATTGCTAGTTCACTTTTAAATCTATCTTCCAAAGCAGGCAGATTGACCTAACCTGCCGTGGAGTTTATGCCCCAGAAGATGTATATAAATTTTTGCCAACTACAGTCGGGGAGTCAAGAACAGTAAAAGTTACTTTGCGAAATAATTCATTTATCACTCATTTGGTAAGTTGGAAGTGTTTGTATGGGTCTTGAAAAATGTACACTCGGGCTGAGCCCCGGTGGCGTAGTGGTTGTGCGCGGGACTGCGGCCCACTGGGACGGAGGTTCAATTCTAGCAGTAGGGCTGGGCCTCCTACTCCCACCACCGGAGAGCAGTGATGCCAAAAAAAAAAAAAATGTACACTCAATTGAATATTAAATATTTCTCTAATTAAAAGCTTGTTTTTATTATTACAACTTGTTTTAAGTCGTAATCATGGAATAACTTTAAAATACCTTAAATATGCTATTTACAAAGAAACTCATGGGAAGTTAATCATCTTTTATTATTAGAGGATTTTTTATAAATTATTAACTTTCCTCCACATGTTAATTTTTTAACTCTTTTGCACCAGAATTTTTTTCTGGATAGCATTTACTTTGATCAGAACTACCATATATTCAGATTAAGATGTCCTTAAATGTATCTTCAGCACTTGAGTATCTTACCTAATGTTGTTGAACTATATTTATAAAATGTATTGTTAATTAAGTAGTTGGCATAATTTAGATACATTAACATAAATTACCTGCATAACTTCATAAAGTGTTTCTTATTAAATTTTAGTTGAAGTTTATAAGTCCCAGAGAGCCATTCTACATCAAACATTCAAAATATTCTCTGAGGTGAGTTTTTCTTAAGTAAAAATGTTCTCTGAAGTAGTTCATGACTTTTGATTTCAAGCTATAGAGATTTCTCTTGGGAATTCGGTCATAAGGATCTCCCTACATACAGTTCCTCTATCTTCATCACCAATACCAAAGACACAGATCCTACAGGCAAATGTTTCATGATCATGTACAGGTGACTTTAACATGGAGCTGTCCAAAATTTTAACATAGGTTTGGATGTTAATGTTCTTAATACTCAGATTTCCTGCCATATAAATGTATAAAACCCTCATTATTTTGTGATTTGGTATTAAAGTTATTTACTTTGGTACTCAAGGATTTAAATTTTATAATAGTTTACAACAGAACCTTTCCCAGATTTGGAAAATTTATATGGGAATAATTTCCAGTTGACATTCTTCACTTGCTTTGTTTTGTTCTTTAGTCAGAGTTTTGATTCCTCTTGTTCTTGCTAATTTTGTTTGTTTGTTTTGCTTTGTTTTTTTGACATCACTGCCCTCTGGTGGTGGGAGTAGGAGGCCCAGCCTTTGCTCCTGTGGAGCTGCTGCTGGAATTGAACCTCCATCCCAGTGGGCCACAGTCCCTTGCACAACCACTACGCCACCGGGGCTCAGCTGTTCTTGCTAATTTTTTACACATACGATGTACATTTAAGTTGAAATCTCAAACTAGATTTTCTCTAGTATTTAGAATTTAATGGGTATATATAGGACATAATATTGAGGATAATTTTAACTTTTATCTTTGAGGCCTTAGACCATTTAATTATTGTAAGATATTCTTTTAGAACACAGACTGGAGCAGACAGTCTAGGATTGCCTCACTGAGTTACTGAGGCCAGTGTGAATTTACACATAGCTCCAATGTGAGAGTATTCCTCTACCTGTTACCTTCTTTCTTGATGCTTTCCTCTCCTACAGCCACTTCCCTCCCCCATATTGCATTCTCTAAGACATATATGTGTGAGTTAAACACTTCTTTTGCCTCCTAGGAAACTGGCCTAACTGCACATAATGTAAAATTCAAGCAATGAATGTATCTGTCTGAGCCTCACTTTACTCATTTATTCAACAAAGATGGTAACAAAGAATTGAGAGCAGTTAGTGGTCTATCAGACTAGTTCCCAGTCACTCCAGTTTTATTCTGTTAATATATTTTTGCTCTTTTGCAATTTAACTATTAGTTAACAATTAACAATTAGTCACTGACTCTCTCCATTGTGTGTGTGTGTGTGTGTGTGAGCGAGAGAGAGAGAGAGAGAGGTTATTAATCATAGCACATCTTACCTTGCTGGCAATGGTCCATGTTATTAGATGTCATTGAGTCTTCTCTGAACAACAAAGTAAAACATTGTCTAATCCTGCAGCATTTTCCCAGTCCTGGCTGTGTCTGGGCCCATTTTATAGCCATGGTGTCAGCTCCTGAAAGTCTTCCTCGTTTCTTGCTGACCTTCTACTTTACTGATCGTGACACCCTTCTCTAGCTTCCCTCCTGGTGACCTGTCTACAGTGTGCATTTTAGTTTTGCTCCAACTTTCTGTAAATTTAAAGCCAACAGTAAAGGTCTATCACAATATGTTTGTTGTTTTTTTGGTTTTGGGGGCATCACTGCCCTCTGGTGGTGGGATTTGAACCTCCAGTCCAGTGGACCGCAGTCCCGCGCACAACCACTACGCTACCGGGGCTTATCCCCACAATATGTTTTAAAGTGCTTTATCAACAGAATATAAAACAATTCTATATTCCTTATTGAAATTTGTAATGGAATCTCTGGACTAGTAGTTATTAGTTTTAATAACATCTACCTTGTAGAACCTTTCAGGTTAAGAATTATACTAGATTGGGCTGAGCCCCGGTGGCGTCGTGGTTGTGCGCGGGACTGCGGCCCACTGGGACGGAGGTTCAATTCCAGCAGTGGGGCTGGGCCTCCTACTCCCACCACCGGAGAGCAGTGATGCCCCCCCCCCAAAAAAAAAAAAGAATTATACTAGATTCTTAGTGTTGAAATCTTAGCACAAAGAAGAAAATTATAATTAAGTCAATGCATTAGGGCTAGGTTTGTTTCTTTCTTTTTTTTTTTTTTTAAAGATATTTAGCTTAGAAATGAAAATAAGATATAAGGCATTTAGAGAAATAACCCAGACTTTAAAAATTAAAAGGAAGATGTGTTTTTCAAATCCAGGGAAAGGTTTTGAAATAATTAAACTGTTTTCCAGGTATCTAGTCCAGTGTATTGATATGTGTACTAAAAAGTTAACAGGGTTGACGGTTCAAATCCAGCAGCAGCTCTCCAGGAACAACACTGGGCCTCCTACTCCCACCAGAGGGGCAGATATGTATATATGTGTGTATATATGTATATATACATATAGATATATAGATATTCTTATTACGTAATTAGCAGGTTCTTATTAAGTAATTAGCAAAAACAAACTCCATGCCATTAAGTCGTTTCTGACTCATGCCGACCACACAGGACATGCTAGAACTGTCCGTTTGAGCTTCCGAGACTGAAAGGCTTGACAGGGGTAGGAAGCCTTTCTCTCCCTCAGGGTGGCTGGTTTTTAAAATGCTGACCTTGGGGTTAACAACCAACCTGTACCCACTTCACCAACAGGGCTCCGCCATTAATAACATCCAAGAAATAAGAAATAGAAAATATAAGCTGACTTTGACTTGACTGGACTTTGTGATCAGAAACCTGGTGTCGGGGCACTGTTCGTGTGGAGCGGCGTGCTGCCTGGGTAAGGCTGTGCTGGCTGGACTGCTGATGCTCTCCTTTCTCTTGCAGAGCCCAGCACTACATCAACGTGCCCGTGCAGTTCAAGCCCCAGTCGGCAGGCACCTTTGAAGCTTTGCTAGTTATTAAAACAAATGAAGGCAAGAGTGTTGCTGTGCGACTAATTGGTGAAGCTCTTGATAAGAATTTTGTAAATTAAGTAAATTGTATTTTGGTAATGTGTTTTTAAAATGAAATTGTATATATTTTGTATGATAGATTTGATGTTTAACTACTTTTTTTTTTTTTTTTGGCATCACTGCCTTGGTGGTGGGAGGAGGAGGCCCAGCCTTGCTCCTGGAGAGCTGCTGCTGGATTTGAACCTCCAACCCAGTGGGCCGCAGTTCCGTGCACAACCACTATGCCACCGGGGCTCAGCCAGATTTGATGTTTACCTGTAAATTTTTTTGTTTTGAGAAGTTGATTCTGAGGACTTCACTAGAATATCATGTGTCTAGTCCACAATATTAATGAAGAGTTCTATTTTCACAATGATTATGATATTCTGAATAAATATGGCACTTATTTTAATGTGGTTTATCCAGAAATAAATTGAATTTTCTGTTGAGCTTGTCTTTTTCATATGGTGTATATGGTAATTAGAATATCACTTTATTCTGCTAATTATTCCAAGTTTTTCAGTCTGTTCTGATTCTTCTCTGTTGTACATTTTCTTTCTCCTAAGAAGTTCCTTTTTTTGTTTTTGTTTTGTTTTTTGGGCGGCATCACTGCTCTCTGGTGGTGGGAGTAGGAGGCCCAACCTTTTCTCCCATAGAGCTGCTGCTGGAATTGAACCTCCATCCCAGTGGGCCGCAGTCCCGCGCACAACCACAACGCCACTGGGGCTCAGCCCAGAGTAGAAAGGAAAGCTTACTAATACACACACACACACACACACACACCCCTACTTGCCCTCCAAAATGATATTTAATAGCTATACTTTTCCATCACTCCAGAAGGCTCCTCTGGAATGGGTTTTTTGTAAGCAGGTGCTTGCTGGTCTGCTTAGAGAACAGGACTGCCTGTATTACCAGGGCACTATATTACACAAGGAAAAAGAAATTGGAACGTAGTCGAATATTTCCATAAACTTTTTGAAATTACCTCATTCTTAGAGGTCAGAAAAAGAGAGTTCAACAAACAAAAATAACCTTTAAAGTGATTCTGCTTCCATATATAGTCTTGACCTTTAAGTTCCAGACTCAAATGTCCAATTGGGCATTATCACTGGATTATCGAATTGGCATTTCAAACTTTGATTCCCTACCAGTAGCAAATGTGTTTCCCAATTTTGTGTTTCCCAATGGTACCTCTAATCTTTCAGTAACACAGCTCAAACCCAGGCTTTGGATGTCTTCATCCTTAGCACTACATGGATGGTTCAGACTGACAGTGTTTTGATTTATAATTGTTTAAGCATTTGCCTCACCTAGCAACTTAACCTAGATTCACTTGAACTGTTCTTAACACATTACACTGTTTATTTGCAAGACAGGCTCTAGCTAGTGTTGTTTGCAAGTGTCACTTCCCTTTTCTAAAGTAGAACCCCTGTGTTAAAAGAGACTTACTGCACATTCTCATTCCTCTCTCTAGAACCGGGGCAGTGCCTAGAGGTATCTGTCATTGTGGCTGGCCATCCTATAGCGCCCTGTGCCCCAGTCACTCCATGTTTCCTTCTGTTCTGTTCACTGATCAACTAGGAGAAGACCTATAAATCCCCGACAGATAGTTTCCACATCTTCCAGTAAATGTCTTGGTCAGGCTTTAACACGTCTCTCCTATTTACCATCCCCTACCCTGAACACACACACTTTCTGACCATTGCTTGCATATACTTTCTAATAAAAGCTAAATAAAGAAGCCCCCACTACTCATCTGTCAATTTGCCATATTGTGACGGCTTTTGTGTTACTGTGATGCCAAAAGCTATGCCACTGATATTTCAAATAGTCCCAAACCCATGGTGAACTTAGTGTCAACAGAGCTTCCAGACCAACAAAAACTAAAACTAGGAGGAAGGAATCAGCACCAGAGCAACGAGCCACCGAAAAAGCCTGACTAGCAGCTGACCGTTGTCTGAGGCAGTGCTGGAAGCCGAACAACTCAGTCTTCAGAGTAGAGCTGGTCTTAATGCTTTGAATGGAGTAAGCTTTGGGGGCTTTATCTGCTAATGAGGTTCTACTCAAAATTGGAACAGATCTAAGTATGAGTCTCAGAAAATTGGAAGTCAGAAATAAGCATTTGACTATTTTGAGTCAGACGGTCATCATTTACTATGCCAGGAATGACACATCCAAGAGTTCCAGACTCTGACATCACATTCATTTAATCAGGAATATCATTTCAAAATCTCAACAAAAAAAAATACAATGGTGTCTATCAGGATAATGTGTATACTATTTTAAGAAAGTCCAATTGGGCTGAGCCCCGGTGGCGTAGTGGTTGTGCGCGGGACTGCGGCCCACGGGGATGGTGGTTTGATTCCAGCTCCACGGAGCAAAGGCTGGGCCTCCTATTCCCACCACCTGAGGGCAGTGATGCCTAAAAAAAAAAAAGAAAGTCCAATTAATAACAAATTTATACATCATTAATGCTAGTGATGAAATTGAAGAGTTATACCAATTTTAAAGCCTGAAGTTGATCAAACATGCAACCAAAATGCATGATTGGAATGTGAAAATTCGAAACACTGGAACCATCAGTAGGAAAAATACAGCCTTGTGATAGAAACAAGATTGGAGATTACATGTTAGAATTTTTCAAATACTTTTTTGAACACATGACTGGCAGTTATACAAATAAGCCATGCCAAATGGAATACATAGGACTCAAATTGACTACATCTGTGGAGAGTCTATGGGTTGACCAGGGTGCAGACCATGAATGGTCTGTATGGGTTGAAGTTGAAGTTAAGAGTAAAAGTCCACAACCCCAAATGTGATATGAATAATCCTACATGAATTTAGAAACACCCCAAGAAGATTTGATGCATTGAACATTAATGAACAAAGTTTTGGGATGACATGAGGAACATCTTTTATGCAGAAAACAGCCATTAGAAAGAAAAAGATCAGAATGAATGTCAGAAGATTTTGAAACTTGTTTTCGCTTTTTTTTTTTTTTTTTGGCATCATTGCCCTCTGGTGTCGTGGGAGCTACCCAGCCTTACTACTGCTGGATTTGAACCGCCAAGCCAGTGGGAAAATTTGTTCTCAAATTTAGAGCAAAATTATGAAAAAAAAATCCGAATAGAAATCTTCAAAGGGGCGCTGAGGCCCGGTGGCATAGTGGTTGTGCGCGGGACTGCGGCCCACTGGGACGGAGGTTCAATTCCAGCAGTGGGGCTGGGCCTCCTACTCCCACCACCGGAAAGCAGTGATGCCCCCCCCCCAAAAAAAAAATCTTCAAAGGGCTGCCTGAAAGACAGCGTATCAATGAAATATGTAGAGAGACCTGATGCTAGAAATCCAATATGGAAAAACATACACTTAGCATCTCTGAAGCTAGAAGGCTAAGGAAAACTTTAATTTCAACCCTAAAGTAAAAATATTGAAGGATTCTATAGGCAAAATAATGAGCAGGAAGCACAAAAAAATGGAAAGGATACTTATAACAAGTCACTATAACAAGAATTGGTCATTATTCAGCCATTTCAGGAGGTAGCAATCCTATGATTTTAAGTACCAAAGGTGTTGAAATAAGTCAGACCAGCTGTAACGGCATTGGTGGCAAACCAGACTCCATGAATTCGCCCACTGAAATGTTACAACCCGTGGATGAAGTGCTGCCCTCACTAGAGGATGCCAAAATGTTTGCAATGACAGCAAGCCGGAAATCTCTTATTTGTGCCCATTACCTGTGTCTTAAGTAGCACACTCTGCTTTCTATCTAGGTTTAATTATCCATTGCAGTGGTTACACAGAACTCACAAATGCCATGATTCAAGCGTGAATTAAGTCAACAGATGGTAACGCCAGTGAGAAATGCTCAGGAATAAGTCGTTCATCAGGACATTACAGTTTTTTCAAGCTTGCTAGTAAATGGCCACAGGACAGAACCCTCCTCTGTAAGCCTTAACCTAAAAGCATTCAGCTCAAGCTCTGGGTCAGCAAGCCCAGCTCCCCCAATTAAGTGCCCAAAGGCATCCCACTTCACAAGTCATTGTTCTGCCCCAAAGCGCCCAGCTTCACTTGTTTTGTGGACTGGGGGGTTCGCTCTTGCATGTGCAGGTTCCTTTTTTGCTGTGATGTTACATCCAGATCCAGGGAGTTCACTGCAGGGATCTTGGGTCTCGATGATACCTTGTCCTGGCTACTACTGGTAATGAGAGTCTTCGTCTCAGAGGGCTGATTTTATATGCAAAGAATGAAGCATAATTACAGGTGAATTCTATCAGTATCTAATGCAGGAAAGAAAATCAGATGAGTCACTAATTCACTGACCCTGTGATACGAAATAAATGTAGCAGAATATGTAAATTGTCAAGTATATACAATCAATAGTATATACACAAGAATTTGCTAAACAATTAAAAACCTGCTGCAACTACAATCAACCAGCAGCTGCATGCTGAAGAGGACATGGGACAGGACACCATCAGGCACCAGCTGTATCTTGTCGGAAAGCAGTGACTGCCGAGAGCACGCTGCCCTTCCTGAGTTGTATTGCTCGTGCAAAAGGATCTGCCCCTCTCCTCACAAGCTCATGCACAGCAAGGAGAAGAATGGGAATTTCCGAACAGGTCACTGTGGCCGTGTGGAAGCTGCGCATGGGCAAGAGGCAGTTATTCAAACAACACAAGGGATGCAGCATAGTTTAAAGTCTGTAAAATGTGTCCATTATGTTTTCAGTATACTTAGGCATGCTTCACAAGACTGCTTTGAAGTGTTGAAAAGCCAGGATGTCATTTTGAGAGCTAAACTGCCTGACCCAAGCCATGGGATTTCCCTCACCTCATAGGCATATGAAAGTTGGTCGTTGTATAAGGAATACTGAAGAAGAATCCATGCATTTGGATTGTACTGGCAAAGAATATTGAGAGTACCGAGGACTGCCAAAAAGGCAAACAAATCTGTCTCAGTCGGGCTGAGCTCGGGTGGTGTAGTGGTTGAGTGCAGGACTGCGGCCCACAGGGTTGGTGGTTCAAATCCAGCAGCAGCTCTCCAGGAGCAACGCTGGACCTCCTACTCCTACCAGGGCAGTGATGCCCACACACACACACACAAAAAGTACAGTCAGATGGGCTGAGCCCCAGTGGTGTAGTGGTTGTGCGCGGGACTGCGGCCCACTGGGTTGAAGGTTCAAATCCAGCAGCAAGACTGGGCCTCCTACTCCCACCATGAGAAGGCAGTGATGCCCCCCCCCCAAAAAAAAAAAAGTATAGTCAGAATCCCTGGAAAAGGACATTATGCTTGGGAAAGTAGAGGGGCAGCAGAGGGACAGCAAGATGAACTGGCACAGTTCACCCGCCCACTCTACACCAACTCTGCCCTGTGATTTCCCTCCCTCCTTCCCACTTTGCTTTTCCTCTTCATCCACTGCCAGGAATGTTAGTCAGAAGAGGGCTCCAGCTAGCATCAGACCCATTAAACTGCAACTGCATGAACCTGGCTGTTGAGATCATGTCCTGCCCTGGAGGGTTCCCGGGAAGCCCATATCCCACTTGCAGCACATGCTGCCACCTGGTGGGGGCCTGTATAACTGCATGGAAGAAGACTGGTGCCTCATCCCTCCCCGTTCATCCACTGGGAACACCAGCATGCCATATAATTGCATGGGAATCAACATTTCTTCCAAATGAAAGCACCACCTTGATTGCTCCCAGCCTTTCCTGACTGAAGACGCATGGCAGCAACCAAACAGTCCAAACTGAAGAACAACTTGGCTTTGAGGAGGTTAAAGAGGCTGCGTGGGGCCGAGACGGTGCACAGAGCTGCTGGTGCCGGGCGTGATGCTCCAGTCTGTCTGTCCTCCGAGTAAACGCCGCAGACACAAAAGAACATCTCTAAAACCCAGAGTAACTCAGTATGAAACAACGAGCTTTCAAAGCAGGGATCTGGAAGATCAA
Organism: Nesogale talazaci; assembly: GCA_004026705.1. Classification (NCBI taxonomy): domain Eukaryota; kingdom Metazoa; phylum Chordata; class Mammalia; order Afrosoricida; family Tenrecidae; genus Nesogale; species Nesogale talazaci. The sequence goes on from PVJH01015899.1 coordinate 22,323, forward strand.
CTCCATCTTTATAGATAAAGGGATGAGAAAATCGGGGTTTTGTAGCCTCTTATTTAGCATTTTTATGGAGCATTTTGAAGGACCAGATGCTGTTCAAAACGCTTAAAGTCTTACAAAAGTCTCCTTTCGATCGATGAGAAAACACGAGCAGAAAAGTCGAGTACTGTGCTCTGTCTGGTGTGAAGCTCCGAAAAAAACCAAACCGGCTGCCGTCGAGTCCACGGTGAGTGCGTGGTACACTCCCCGGCGCCCCCGCTGGTCTCACACTGCGGGCCATGCGGATCACAGGCCAACACGAGAATCCCCCAGGGGCCTGGTGGTCTGAAGGCAGGGATTTACACCCAGGCAATTGTGCTTCAGTGCTGCCTCAGAAACTAAACTTACTGTGTTTAACTAAGCCTTCCAAATGTGTTTCTATTTAAGGGGAAACCCAAGGCAAGAGTGGCCCCGACTTTATGTAATAAGTACTCGGTGAAAATAACTTTTTTTTTGGCTTGTTTTTTTTTTTTTGTGGCATCACTGCCCTCTGGTGGTGGGAGTAGGAGGCCCAGCCTTTGCTCCGTGGAGCTGGAATTGAACCTCCATCCCAGTGGGCCGCAGTCCCACGCACAACCACTATGCCACCGGGGCTCAGCCCGAAAATAGCTCTTAATTGGTATTCTAGTCACAATTCTATGACAAGTTCTTTAATCAAATGCATTTCTTAATCTTCCTTTACGTGAAAAGTTACCTGGTGTAAGTAGAAAATCTTTACACAAGAATAAATCAGCATTTATTAATAAATAAAACAAAGGTAGAGAAGAAAATCAACGTTTTTTTCCTCCCACAGTATCTCTAAGAAAGGAAGGTTGACTAATTTAGTGGCTCATCATTTTCATTCAAAACTAACGAAATAAAAGCTAGCCAGACTCTCACTGAAGAGAGCTCTCAGGAGAGAGAAGGAAATCTGTCAGATCAGGGGGTGCTTTCTCCGCTTTGCTGGGCCATGAAAGCAGCTGAGGGCTTGGGCCAAATTCTCTAAACATGTTGGCTTCAGTTTCCATCTCTCTAAGATGAAATGGACACGATCGTTCATGTTCTTCCCCCCCCCAACCCCCGGGCAGGATCGTTCATGTTCTCTCCCCCCCCCCAACCCCCCAGCAACACTGCCCTCATGGGAGGCCCAGCCTCGCTGCTGCTGGATTTGAACCGCCAAGCCAGTGGGCCGCAGTCGGGCACACAGCCACGACGCCGGGGCTCGGCCCCATCATGTCCTTTTCTACAGAGCAGAAACCACTTCGTTTTTAATAAGTGGTTCAGTATTACAATTGCAGCGCTATCTGGCAAATTGAAATCGCCAGCCTTTCTCAGACCCTTTCACTCAGGGCCTATTTGAGACTGTTGGTGACAATGAGAGATCACGGAGTAGGATGCAGACAGCTCAGCAGTACAGCACTTCAGGTGATGGGTAAAGACAGTCACCCCTCTTCAGCCCACTGCCACCAGGAAGGCCAGTCATTTCTTCCCATTGGTTAAAACCATATTCACCTTGCCTGGCGGGGGTGGGGGGTGGGGGGGGTGGGGGTGTTTCATATTAAATGTCCAGTGCTTAAATCAAGTACACCAAGTAGCCCAGAGTTGGGGGTGTGTGTGTGTGTGTGTTTGAAGTTGGTGTTTTATTTGTTACTAGAAGATTTTTAAACTCCTTTGTCCTCGTGACTGAAGAGATAACTTGAACAGAGTAAATGATTGGTTAATGCTCTCTTTTTGCAGGGTAATTGTAAATGTATATCATTTACCGTGTACTAGCACAATGAACATGTATCACTGCATCAACAAAGCATTTGTTGTTGTCGTTGTTGTTTGGGGGGGGGAGCATCACTGCCCTCTGGGAGTGGGAGGCCTAGCCTTGCTCCTGAGAGCTGCTGCTGAATTTGAACCGCCAAGCCAGTGGGCCGCAGTCCCACACTCAACTACTATGCCACCGGGGTCTGCCCCAACAAAGCATTTTTTGGGTCTATTTGATGCTTGATAATGCTTGATTTTCTTTTGGGACTCTACTCAAAAGAAGGCTTTCCCTCCAGTAGTTAGAGTACAGATCAATCACTGATATCACTGACAATATTTAAAAAAATAGATTTATAGGGCTGAGCCCTGGTGGCGTAGTGGTTGTGCGCGGGATTGCGGCCCACTGGGATGGAGATTCAATTCCAGCTCCACAGGAGCAAAGGCTGGTCCTCCTACTCCCACCACCAGAGGGCAGTGATGCCCCCCCCCAAAAAAAAAAAAACAAAAAAATAGATTTATAAAAACTATTAAAAAGAAAACAAATGACTGCAGCCTGCGGGCTTGGCGGTTCAAATCCAGTGGCAGCTCTCAAAAGCAGCACTGGGTAGCGCCCACGACCAGCAGAGGCAGTGATGCCCCTTCCCCCCCCAAAAAAAAAAACCCCAAAAAATGGATATCGGGGTAGGGTTAAAAAAAAAAAAGGATATCTACCTGTAGGAAAATGAAGCAAGACCCTTACCTCACTCCATGCACTAGAATAAATTCAAGGTGGATCACAGATCTCTAAGTAAAACCCCAAACTATTGGGGCCATCAATGAGGGAATTGGGACCAACCTGAGAACTTTGGCACAGGGATTATATAGGCTATCAGAAATAGGGAAGGACACAAACACAGAGGAGGCATAAATAGACAAGTGGGATATACTGAAGATAAAACACCTGTGTACATCGAAAGAATTCACCAAGAGAGTAAAAAAAGAGCCCACAGACTAGAAAAATATCTTTAGCAATGACACATCAGATAAAGGCCTTATTACTAAAATCTACAATACCCTGATAGCTTCCAAAAAGAGCAAAACTAACTGCCCACTGAGGAAATGGGCAAAGGACCTGAACAGACGTTTCACAGGGGCAGGAATTCGAATGGCCAATAGACATATGCGAAAATGTTCCCGATCATTAGCCATAAGAGAAATGCACATCAAAACAACAACGAGATACCACCTAACACCCTCAAGCATAGCCCTATTCAAAAAATCAGAAAGTAACAAGGGTTGGAGAGGCTGTGAGGAGATAGGGACTCTTATACACTGCTGGTGGACCTGTAGGTACATACAGCCACTATGGAGATCAATTTGGTGGAAATTGATTACTATGGAATTTGAGCTACCATATGACCCAGCCATTTCTGGGCATATACCCAGAAGAGACAAGCAACAATCCACGACCCAGACATGTGTGTCCCAATGTTCATTGCAGCACAGTTCACAATAGCAAGAAATTGGAAGCAGTCCAAATTTCCATCAACTGACAAATGGATTAAAAAACTGTGGTACATACATACAATGGAGTACTATGCACCGCTGAGAAGCATGAAGCACATCACCGCATGGGAAGAACTGGAGGAAATTATGCTAGTGAAGTTAGCCAAGCGCAAAAGGACAGGTACACACGAGTCTGCTGAGGTAAGCGTAGTTAAGAAAAATGCAAAAGGGCATCGGGGAAAAGCTACTGTATTCAGAAAATCCTGGGGGGAAGCCCAGTAATGGCAGACCAAATCCAAGACCAAATCCAAGGCTATATATATATGGTAGCCAACTGGGGTGGGGGAATGGGGGAGGGGCAGATGGTGTAGAGAGGGAATGGGGTGCTAACACCCAAGGGGAGCATATTGTTTCTATCTCCACAGGAAAGAGACCCCAAACTTAAACTCGGTGACCCAGGATCTGAATGCAGCATGACGGCATAGAGCGGGGAACCAGTGGAGGGGTCTGAGCATACAACCCCAATCCAATGACAGGGGCAGCCACCTCTCCACCAGGGGAGTTTGCCTTGGAGGTCAGCACTGAAGCTGCAGCTTGGGGAGAGAGATATGCCTGACCAGAGCACCTGAGAACAAATGAAGGGGGAGGAGGAGAGAATGGAGTGCATCCTGGCCCACCGATCCTTCAGGATGATATTCCCACTCAGAACAGCCAATGCAGATAAGTTCATATGGCCAGTCCCAGTATGAAATACAGCTCCCCTCACTGACCCAAGGTCCTTTAGGGTCAACAATGGAGGAAAAGGATCAGGATTAAACCGTGTGACACAATCACACCATGGCAAAACACTAAGGGCGTGCAACAGCATGGAGTTCCTGGAGTGTCAAGGATATACTTTGGGGCCAGAGTGTGGCACCCCATCCAACTCAACCAGGGGACACTCCTGGAAGTCAGCAAACAATTCTTGAACTATTTGTTTTTTTGTATTTTTTTTTTACTGTTGAATATATGTACATATATATACATACTGTTTTTATATACATACTGGACAGTTTTTTCTTTTTTGGGTATCACTGCCCACAGGTGGTGGGAGTAGGAGGCCCATCCTTTGCCCCTGGGGAGCTGGAATTGAACCTCCATCCGTGGGCTGCAGTCCCGCGCACAACCACTACACCACCGGGGCTCAGCTCCCTTTTTAAAATTTTTTGGTTATCATTTTATTTTCTTTGGTTGCTTCATCTTAGGAAGACTTTTGTTTTGCACATAGTTATCTCTGCAGTTGCTGACTGACCACCACCACCGTTCTTCCAAGACTCAGCCTTAGAGCACAGTGCAGACTGAAGGAGTCCCTACTCCATGCCAGGGGCACAAACTGCACAGTGTGTGTGTGTGTGTGGGGGGGGGGGCGGGTACGGGACAGCCTAGGTGGGGACAAGCAGAGGTTGGCAGATGTGGACTGAAGATGACCCTGTCTGTTCCCACAGGGCCGCCAGCTGAGAGGGCTGCTGGGAGGATGGTGGGGTCTAGTAGAAGCTAAGCAGAGAACGAATCCTCTGGAAAGAACAAAGTGAACTGAAGGTGGTGTGTGGAGTTCTTTTCCCAATGAGGGGGTGGGGTGGGGGAAGTAGTCAGTCCCTCACAGGACGGTGCATCCAAAGTGCAGTCAAGCCATGATGAAACATGTAACCATCCTCTAGTTCTTTAACATGTCCTCTTCTACTACTTTGGCCTTAGTTTTACCTCACTAATCTTGCTAGATCTGCACATGTACATATGTACTAGTAAGACCTTCTGATGCATGAAATAACAGTAATGGGAGTAATGATTCCTGAGGGTACAGGAAGCGGGGGAGGAGGGGGCTGGCGGCCAACTCGTAGCAACATGAGTGTATAACCCCACTCGAGAGGAACATCAAGCTTTTAGATGAGTGGATTTACTCTAACTTATAGTAAAAAAAAAAAAAAACCAAACCAAACCAGCAATAATAATATATAATTTATTAAGGGTTCAGGAGTGTGGTAAGGTGGAGGGAGTGGCTAAAGGAGAGCTGTTATTAAGGAGTTCAAGAAAAAAGAAAATGGATTGTAAATGATAGCAACAATTGTATAATTGCCTGGTCTAATGGAAATATGGATTATAATAATACCTGTGAGAGCTCCCAATAAAATGTTAAAAATAAAATGATCTTTAAAGAAAAAAAAAGTCAAATTTAACGAGGGCAGTACACCAACCCAAGTCATGTCTTTTCATCAGACATGTGAAAGCTGATATACATGTGCATAGTTTAGTAGGAAGACCGAAGAATGGAGCCATTCACATTGCAGTATTAGCTCCGGATACTGAGTATACCCAAGACTTCTAAAAAAACAAGCGAACCTGCCTTGGAGAAAGCACATCCCAAATGGTCCCCAGAAGCAAGGACTCAAGTCATAAAGCCAGCATCGCGTCACTGTGGAATGAGGGGCAAGGAGCTGAGACTACTCAACAGCAGCCCAATGCACATCTGATCTTGCAGACACAACTGAAGGCCCTGCTCCCATTAAAAAATAAAAACATTAACCGTAGCCAAAAAAACCATGTACGGGCTGAGCCCCGGTGGTGTAAGTGGTGGAGTGTGGGACTGTGGTCTGCAGGTTTGGCAGTTCAAATCCAACAGCAGCTTTCAGGAGCAGCACTGGGTAGCGCCCATGGCCACCAGAGGGCAGTGATGCCCCAAAACAAAACAAAACACACGTGTACACTACCATGAAAACAGAAGGTATTCTTTAATAATTCAGTAATGTAAGCCTCACAAAAGCACTTTACATTTGTCATATTAAGAAATGCTGTGGCTGAGCCCCGGTGGCATAGTGGTTGTGTGTGGGACTATAGCCCACAGGGTTGGTGGTTCAAATCCAGCAGCAGCTCTCCAGGAACAAAGCTGGTCCTCCTACTCCCACCAGGGGGCAGTGATGCCCACAAAAACAAAACAAAACAAAAAAAGCAAAGAAACGCTGAAAATGACCCAAATCAGTAGACAGACCACAGAGACTGCATGTTTTTCGTCTTCAAAGATCTCTTTTGTTCAAATTATATTCAGTCCTCATTTAGCAAAGTTAGATTCCTAAGATCAGGTTGCTAGGTAAACTGACATTACCTGTGTGCCCCCCTCTGTACCCCCCACCATGAACCCGATCCTTGGTACACCTCAGGATGCACATGGCATGCGGACTTGCCTTTCCCACTGCCCAGGGCCTGCTGCATTGATGGTGGTCAGCTCTTACCCTTGCTGCTGTATTCTGCTATCTCTGGGGCCTCAGAGCATCACAAAGGTGCCCCTTTTCCTCCCCTCATCAACTCCCTGACATCTTGCATCTCTCTATGCCCAATACCATCCCGACCCGCTGCCAGCCTGGACCTCGCGCCCTCCCTTGTCCTCGGTGGCTGGACTGAGCCCTTGTTGGGGACTGAGAAGACGTCACGCGGTCAGGGTCCCCAGGGTCTGCGCACAGTCTGGGGCCCTTGGAGGCATGATACCCAGGCCTGCTCACAGCCTTGCATGGAGACCAAAGCTGAGGCACGGCCTCAGACTTTTTTTTCAAAATTAATGTACATGCAAATTGTTGGACAACAAAATAATCAGCAAATGAAGAACTGGTGTATTAAGGTGTTTAAAATTCCTAGGGCCATCTTCTAAGAATCACTGAGAAAAGATAGCCCACGGCTATTTCTTTTCAACCATTTAATGTAGGAGCACAAAAGACGCCAGGCACATCTTTCAGCTGTACAAAAATGGGGGGAGATCCTGCCAAAAGAAATGAACTGGAGGTTATTTTTAAAGGCATAATTTTATTGCGTTTAATACTGGAAAGAAAGTTCTCTGAATTTATGCATTTTTTTCTTCTTTGTTGGAATCTGTAAATAGCACCTTTTGAATGCAAAAGGTGGTCTTAGTAAAAGGTTTTTTTGGGGGGTGGGTGGGAATTTTAGACTAGCTTTGATATCATCTTTGAAAAAACTAAGCATGCCTATTACTTAGGTAATTCTTCATTTATTACTTGACTAAACAAACCATTTTCATCCATTCTATACACTGAATCTCAGCTCTAGCTGTCTACCTCATCCACACATCCTACTTTAAGCTGGACATGCAGATCAGACTTGGGGAGCTGCTCTACTTTGTGTTTCACTGAAGAAGGGAATTAGCGTATTTTTTGGACCATAAGATGCATCCCACCATGCCAAAAGTGGGGAAAAAATGAGGGTGTTTCTTATAGACCGAAGGTGTGGCACCCCAAAATATTTTAGTGTACTGGTACTATTTGGTTCAGAATATTTTTTTCTTGTTTTCCTGCTCTAAAAACTGGGTGTGTCCTTTTGGTCAGGTGCGTCTTATGGTCCAAAAAATGTGGTAATCCAAATTTCACTATTCATGAAATGAGGTTTACTAATGAAGCTTATTTAATGACATACACTTCTGTTATTGCTATTGATATACTAAGCAATGTATTATAGATGTCCTGTAGTTCTTTGCTTAAGGATTAATAATGAGCTAGCAACACCATTTGTGCATCATTCCCGATGGCCCACCTTCAGAGAATTATTTTTTAACCAAGGAACTCAAAACATCTCATTCTAACTGTAAGCAACTTGACTCCAGAACTGACGACACCACCAAAAGGACTGAAGATGGGGACTCACAAAGAGCATGTCTACTTCCAGCATTATTAATGACTTCTACGAAATTATCACTTAATCCAATTTTACACTCCCTGTAAAATATGAAAAGTAAAACTAAATTGTGTTAGAGGGATTCCCAAATACACAGGTGTTTTAACACAGGTATAGGCTTAGGTGAGGTTTTTAAAAAATTGTTACATAGGTTAGCATTTAGTATCTGTAAAATATTAGTTATTTAACAAACAAGCTAAAATACGTTAATAGAGTTGACCTCTGAAAATGTGAGTCAATCAAAAGTAGTGTCAGGAGACAAGACTGACTGACTTGCCTGACTGAGTGTGGTCTTTCTATTCGAGCACCACAGCTCTCACTACTCCCTGTCCCTGAAGAAAAGATCCAACCTTTTACAATATGGTGAATAGATACACAGTTCTTCTTCCAAATATCTATTATTGGGTTAGACTCTAAAAAGAACAGTTAGAAAAAATGACACATGCATGCTCAAACAGCCACACAATCATTGCAACGTTCATAGTTGATCATGGCTGCATTTCCTTTCAAAAAGGCATTTATTATATAGTTTTGCTACCAAAAATTCAAGTAAATTGGCCAAGCAAGGGTTTTTCAGTGTAAGGGAAAAAGAAGCAACTCTGACTCTAACGTGTCCTCCACAATGCAATCAACATTAGCTCTCAATCCACAACTTCACAACTGAAGCCCCAACCACAACGTGGGACGGTAGCCCTAGCTAGGTGAGAAAAACCAGCCTATGAGGAATCTACAAGAGCGATGATGACATGACAACCTACATGACAACCTGATTGGAGATTGCTCGTCACCCAGATCTTTCTTCAAGTGAGAACCAGAAGCTTTGAGCTGCTGCTTGAATAGTATGCCATTTTATCAGTTAAAGTATAATTATTTTTACTTTTCCTCTGAAAGATGAGTTAAAAAGGACAAAATTTTAATGTACTAGGTTATTTCATCAATATACAACTTTGAAAATGAACTGTTATATAGATTTGCTTAAAATGTTTGATTATAACAAACTTTGGGAAAAATAATTTTTAAAGGGTCAGTTTTCATTTACATATAACCAATACTTTTAATTTACATTGATATATTCATTTTAATTAAACTGTTCATATCTATCTATATTTTAATTGGTATGTAGCTATCATATATTGTTTATGTAGCAAGGGGTTTTGATGATAAATTGTCTCCACACTTAATTAAAGTTTCTGGATAACACAAAGAAGAGTCCTGACAAACAGTCTATCTACAGAGACACCTGCCTTTTCTGCATTATAGGGGCAACATAAGGCAGCAAACCTGTTTCTGAAGATCCTGAAAAAGAACTCTTATCATTGCTTAATGCTGCTATTGATGTGAAAATTCTTTTTTCTTTTGGATGTGGACATTCTTACATTAGGTTCAGCTTTTCTTTTCAAATAACATTGATTTTTATAGTGCTCTTAAATTTTAAAAAAGTATCTTGTCTCTTTAACCCTCATATAACTGGAACCTGTGTGAAACTAACCAAAATAATAATAAGAATCAGGTGAATTTATCATTGCCTATAGTCTCCAAAAGGTTAAAGTACATAAATTGTCTGTGCTCTATTATAAAAGGTTTCCTATTCCACTTTTTTCTTAAAAGAGACTTTTCCTTTGGTTTCTTGTAATTTTTCAGTGAGTCTCCCCTTTGTTTCTTCCATTTTCTCTGTGAGCAGCTCCTTCGTCTCTTCCATCCTGTCCTGTAGATAGGCCTTCACCGGAGGAGGGGTTGACAGGTAGCCACGACTTCGCAAGTACTTCACAGTAAAGGACGTGCCTCCCAGGGTCACAGTGTATCGGGCAGGCGTTGCAATCTGAAGGAAAAAGCAAACACGAGCAGATCAACACCGAGTATAACTATCATCTCTTAAAAAAACTGAAATAAAAATTCTGGCAATAAGCACTCCAAAACTGCGCAAATTTACTATAACTACACCCTACATCATTTTCCATAACAAGGAATTAGTCTTCGGGAATCTCACTTCTTCAAAGTTTGTCATGTAGACAATCCAACCCCAAATGACAGACGTTAGCAATCAATCAAGAGGATTGAAATTTTAATTAAATATTATTAAGAGGAGCAAAGGTGTAAGTGTTTCTAGCTTTCACTTCCTTAACAAGGCCACATTCATTTTTGAAAGTGACTTTCTAGATAAGAACTTTCTAGAGTTAGAAGATCTTGAGCTAAGAAGAAACCATGGTGGAGTAGGGAGCTGCTAACTGCAAGATTCAAAGTTCAATACCACCAGCCACTCCTCTAAAGAGTTTCCGTGTGGGAAGCACAAGGGGGCAGCTCTCCCCATCCGAAAGGTTGGCAATGAGTCGGCGTCGACTTGATGGCAGTGAGTTCACTGAGTGCTAATCCAGAAGCAAATACTTGAGGTGGCGCACGGCATGTCATGAGACAAAGGCCACTTCGTCTCGTCCTCTCATTATGAGACTTTCTGCTCACTATTCATTACAACCAGCCTGGGTCTAGAATCACAATGGAGAACATCCATGACCCCAGCACATTGCAGTCATACACGATTAACTATAAATAAAGGCTCAAGGACCAAAAGTTCAAAAGCAAAGGTTCTGATTAGAGAGAATCATAAAAGCAAAGAGCGAATTGTTTCAAAAATCACAGTATTTCTAGGGCGCTGCACACTAAAACTCTTTCAAAGCTGTTTGTGTGCTATTCCCAAGGTCTCTCTTCGTGTTTTCTGGAATTTCCTCTATTAAACAAACTTTCTCCAGGCACAATGATCCCTATGAAATTAAATCTCACAGGCAATTAGAACCACTTGAGACAGAGAAATTCTCCTCGTTGTGGAAGATTTCCCTTGCAAGGTTTCTGAGATCCCATGTTTCTGAGCCTTCCCTCTAGCTCACTGGTTACTTCCGTTTAGCTTTCATCGCCCAGTCCTGCATGTTTTCTTCCAGTCCTAAATTGCTATGACCCAGAGCTCAGTCCTGGGACTTCTTTACCTCCCTCACACTTCCTTGGTGAGCTCAACCAGCAGCTTCAAGTGTTATGAAGATCTGTATGATTTCTAGACCGAACCAATTCTCCAGATTCCAATATCTACAGCCACTTACTTAATTCCACAAGTGTGCCCAATAAGACCTCATAATTGGCATGAGCGGACCTTCCTGGGCTATCCCTTCTCCTCTGTTCTGACAGCTGCTCAAGTTCAAGACTTGGAGAAAATCGTTCAGCCGCTCCTTTTCTCTTACATAACTTACATATCCAATCCATTTGAAAAGTTCCATTAGTTTTACCTTCACTTAATATCTACAATTCCAAATATTTCTTACACACCCCTCTACTTTGGTTTCAGCCACCAGTACCCATGTAGACTATTGCAATAACTTGAAACCAGGTCTCTCAGCTCCTACCTTTGTTTGGCTAGGATCCTTTTCCAACAGTAGTCAAAATGATTGCTAAAATGGAAATCAGACATGCAAACTTGTCCAAATGGGTTCCACCTTACTCAGCAGAAAAGTCCAGATCTCCTGGCCAGCTGCCCACAACACAACCTGACGGATACTTCATCTCCACTGAGCAGCGTCCTCACGCACTCGACCACACCTGCTGCTTGACGCTTGCCTCCAAGGTTCGCTCTCGGGGAGGTGTGCAACTGTCCCCCCCCCCCCCCCCGCGGGATGTCCTCCCCTGGAAACGTGCCCCCGCGCTCCTGCTGAGCCACTGTACTCTTGGACCTCCTTCAAGCCTTTTCTCTTCCCTCTACAATGCAGTTTCCCCTGCAAAGAAGACAAACCCATGTCCCTGGTTTGACTTGCTATTCTTCTTCTGAGCACCAACCCCCTTTAATGCACATCCACACACAATAAATACTATACAATACTGTGCATATTTAATTTTTATTCTATTTTCTGGGTATCTCTAAACTGCCTTCCAATCTGACACCTACTCACTAAAACATCAATGCTCTGAGACCGGGGATTTTGGACAGTTAATTACATCTTCTAGAATTACACCTGCTGGAGTGGTGGTCCAATACATTTTTGGTAAGATACTGTGGGCATTTCAAGGAAATTTCAAAGGCGTTAATAGAATATTCCTGGCTGAGCCCCGGTGGCGTAGTGGTTGTGCGCGGGACTGTGGCCCACTGGGTTGGAGGTTCAATTCCATCTCCCAGGAGCAAAGGCTGGGCCTCCTACTCCCACCACCTGAGGGCAGTGATGCCTAAAAAAAAAAAAAAAAAAATATTCCTAACTACTAGCTCAGGATGGTCTCACAGAACATCTTTGCTTTGCTGGGTTCTGAAGCATGATGGGAAAACAATAAATCAATGCTCTTTGACAGAACCTAGGGGCTATAGTATAAATTTATATTACGATACAGAAGTAGCTCTGTCCATATTCCCACTTCCCAGAGGAAGAGTATGGTATAAACGCTGCTGACACGAAGCCAGCCACATGCAAAGCTTCACATTTCAATTCCAGTTTCACTAGCATTCATCGACCACCTCTCAGCCTCGAAAGCACAGTATCCCAGGCACAGAGATATGAAGGTAAAGAAGACATGATGCTTAATTAATTCTTAGGTGCTTATAATGAAACAAAGAAAACAAAATGCTTGCTTCGGCAGCACATATAGGAAACAAACATAAAAAATCCATCAGCACACAAACTGTGAGATGAATGCACACAGCTACCATGGGAACCTGGCAGAAGGAGCAATTCTAAGTAGGGAAGTGGGTTACATTAAATTATAATCACTCTAATTATATATTTGGTAATTTAACAATGTAATGTTCACTTTATTTATTTTGAATGTAATATTTAATGTTGAAACTAACAAATAGGGCTGAGCCCCGGTGGCATAAGAGGTTGAGTGCGGAACTGCAGTCTGCAGGCTTGGCGGTTCAAATCCAGTGGTGGCTGGGTAGCGCCCACGACCATCAGAGGCAGTGATGCCGGCAAAAAAAAAAAAGAAAGAAAGAAAGAAAGAAACTAACAAACAGCTAATTTTCTGAGTTATAGACTTCTTTGTAGAAAAATTAAACAGGACCCATGTCGTGCTCACTTTGACAGCACAGATACTAAACAGGACCCATATCTCACCTAATTAAAAATGACAACAGCAAACTCAAGATGAACCAAAGACCTAAATGTAAAACTATAAAGATTGTCAGAGGGAAAAAAAAAGAGGAACACTTTTTTTTTACACTTTTTTTTTATACTATGAACACACCAGGAAACAAACTAGATTGGTATCTCCTTAAATCCAGACACCTAAGTGTACCAAAAGATTTCACTGTAAAATAAAAAGAGAACTCACAGATAAGGAATAAAAGTTGACAATGACATATCAGAAAAGAGGCGAATCTGCAAAGTTTATAGAAAACGTCTACACTTCAACAACAAACAGTTATAAATGAGCAGAGGACACGAATAGACACATAAACACAGTATTCATTCAGGGGGTCATTAGCCATTCTAGAAATGCAAATCCAAATAACGAGAAATCATCTTGCACAGTATTAACAGACAGGTTAACAAAAACAGAAAACACATGTTGGGGAGGGTGTGAAGAGATTCTAAAGCTTATTGATATGGAGGGTAAATATGAGCACTTACATCATAGTGTTGACAGTAGCAAAACGATGGCGTCAACTTAAAGGTTCATCAATGGCAGAAGGGGTAAATAAGCCATGGTACACAGTAAGTGAATGATGGGTACCATTAAAGAGCAATGATGAGTCTGTGAAAGACCTCATAACATGCATACGCCTGGAAGACACTATGCTGAGAAAGCCAAATATTACTCTGTGAGAGAAAAGGTTTACCCACAAAGAAGCACGCTTTGATGGTTACTTGAAGTGGAAGAATGGGGACTGGGGGTGGCTGTAAATCACTAAAAAGTGGGTAGATATGGTTTAACTTCTATAAAGGGGAAGTCCCTATAGTAAGAGGTGTCAGCCCCCTCCCCCACCAAAAAAAAAATGAAGGAAAAGAAGAAACTGGAAGGAGTACAAGCATTAAAAACAAGGGGTAAATAATATTACACAATCCTGCAATTAATAACATTAGCCTATGAGCTGACACACTGATAAGCTGAACAGGTCTGGGAAAGGGAATGGACTCCACCCATGAAAATATATAGGTCTGAAAAATAATATTTCTACACATGTAGTTCCCAACGTTGTAAATATATTATTCTTGAATATAGCACAGTGAGTAGGGTGCAAAGTTATGAAAATTTTTTAACTATGACCAACCACATGGAGGACCTGATTCACTGGGCCTGGGAGCTCAGGACATCGAGGTCAATTAGCCTAACAGTGCCCAAAGCCAATGTTCCACCACCCTACTGTGTGAGCGCTGACTGGGGTCTTAGGCTTAAGGCAGAGAGGTTCTACTAGGATGGATAGCCTGCACTTTTTGACAGCAAGAAAATCAAAACTAGTAGTTTTTAAGTTTCTTAAAAGCAACGCCTGCGGACAGGCTCTCCTTTACCACCGAGGAACGCCATGAGCTGCTGCGGTGTTCAATGAGGAGCCCTGTTCCTCATTGGCACGGCGGATTTTTCCCAGCTCTGGTGGCAAGCCAGCAGTCAAACCTCTGGGGGAGCGCAGATGGCGCACCCAGGTGGATGCAGGCATCATCTGTGCCCAGGCCTAACTCTTCACACACAGCCCTCTCCCTGCGCTCCGGTGTTCTTTCCCGCATGATTCCCTGGTGTCCGCCCCTCTTCGTGACCCACCTCCCTCAAGCAGCACAGGTGCACATACAACGACAGGGCCCAAACCACAGGATCCACCACCCCGCAGGTGCTGGGGTGTTATTTTTTTACCTTATTTTCCTCAGTGTGGCAGTCATGTGCTTATGTTAATTTCATGATTGAGCTGTAGGGGTGGAGTCTAGCCTGTTAATTTGGAGATAGCCATTGTGTAGCCAATGAGGCCTCTATGTGGGCATGGCTTTCTCCTGAGACTTCTTGTGAAATTTCCCTCGTGAAGATGAGACACTATCTTCCCCAATGGTTGGGAGTTAGTCTCAGAGATGATGAATCATGGACAAGACAAGATGGCAGCATCCGAGAAGCCGGCAGAGAGTCCACATGGCTTTGCCCTGATGGAGCCAGACCTCTGAAGCTGGGGCGGCCACATGGAGACCTCTGCCAGCGATGAGTTGCTGCTGCTGTTGATGGACCCTGAGCCCTGGAAGTGAGGAGCCATGTGGAGACCCCTGCCAGCACTGGGATTCTGCACCCACTGATCTGTGACTTCGTGAGTCGGAAGGAGACTTTATGGACTGATTTCGGGCATATGGGTTAATATTGGACTTATGACTTTGAACTGGACTGGGCTCAATGCCCTGTTCCTCTTGTATATAAACCTTTTCCTTATATCCATATGCGAGTCCTTGAATTTGTTCCTCTAGTCTACCCAGACTAACACACTCAGTTTTCCTTCTATTAGAATACTCATACTTTTGGTGTTCTCTTCTACTTCCTCTTCCAGTGCGAGCTCCTTCTCCTGAGAATACCTATTCCCATCAGGCAAAAATAAGCAGTTGTGTAAGTCAGCACACCCATTCCATTCAAAACACAAACATGGATTGGATTAGAGTTCTGAATGTGAACCCTAGAGCTCTAAGAATCATCAATGAGAAAACTGGGACAAACATAAGGGCCCTAGTGCAGGCCATACAAGGACTATCAAATATAATGAAGGAATTCCACAGCGTCAAACAAAACAGGTAAGTTGGACCTATTTAAAAAACACTTGAGAGAGAGAGGGGCAAAAGAGGAGCTGATACCAAAGGTTCAAGTAGAAAGAAAATAATTGTTTTGTTTGTTTTTTGGCATCACTGCTCTC
>PVJH01015899.1:38221-52062 GCA_004026705.1 Nesogale talazaci
GTTATTTTTTTACCTTATTTTCCTCAGTGTGGCAGTCATGTGCTTATGTTAATTTCATGATTGAGCTGTAGGGGTGGAGTCTAGCCTGTTAATTTGGAGATAGCCATTGTGTAGCCAATGAGGCCTCTATGTGGGCATGGCTTTCTCCTGAGACTTCTTGTGAAATTTCCCTCGTGAAGATGAGACACTATCTTCCCCAGCGGTTGGGAGTTAGTCTCAGAGATGATGAATCATGGACAAGACAAGATGGCAGCATCCGAGAAGCCGGCAGAGTCCACATGGCTTTGCCCTGATGGAGCCAGACCTCTGAAGCTGGGGCGGCCACATGGAGACCTCTGCCAGCGATGAGTTGCTGCTGCTGTTGATGGACCCTGAGCCCTGGAAGCGAGGAGCCATGTGGAGACCCCTGCCAGCACCGGGATTCTGCACCCACTGACCTGTGAGTTCATGAGTCTGAAGGAGACTTTATAGACTGATTTCGGGCATATGGGTTAATATTGGACTTAGGACTTTGAACTGGACTGGGCTCAATGTCTGTTCCTCTTGTATATAAACCTTTTCCTTATATCCATATGCGAGTCCTTGAATTTGTTCCTCTAGTCTACCCAGACTAACACACTCAGTTTTCCTTCTATTAGAATACTCATACTTTTGGTGTTCTCTTCTACTTCCTCTTCCAGTGCGAGCTCCCTCTCCTGAGAATACCTATTCCCATCAAGCAAAAATAAGCAGTTGTGTAAGTCAGCACACCCATTCCATTCAAAACACAAACATGGATTGGATTAGAGTTCTGAATGTGAACCCTAGAGCTCTAAGAATCATCAATGAGAAAACTGGGACAAACATAAGGGCCCTAGTGCAGGCCATACAAGGACTATCAAATATAATAAAGGAATTCCACAGCGTCAAACCAAACAGGTAAGTTGGACCTATTTAAAAAAAAAAACACTTGAGAGAGAGAGGGGCAAAAGAGGAGCTGATACCAAAGGTTCAAGTAGAAAGAAAATAATTGTTTTGTTTGTTTTTTGGCATCACTGCTCCCTGGTGGTCTTGGGAGCTACCCAGCCTTGCCGCTACTGGATTTGAACCGCCCAGCCAGTAGGCCGCAGTCCCGCACTTAACCACTACGCTACTGGGGCTCAGCCTAATTTTTGTTTTGTTTTTTTGGGGGGGCATCACTGTCCTCTGGTGGTTGTGGGAGCTACCCAGGGCTGCTCCTGACAGCCGACGCTTGATTTGAACAGCCAAACCCGTGGGCTGCAGTTCCGCCACCGGGGCTCAGCAGAAAGAAACTATTTTGAAAATGATGGCAACATATATACAAATGTGTTTGATACAATTAATGTAAGAAATGCGGTCTGTAAGAGCCCCCAATGAAGTGATTTATTCAAGAAAATGCTCATCTACATCAAAAGAGTAAAATGAGAGCCCGTGCTGTGGGGAAAAATGGAAAGAATGGACAAGGAACTAATTACTAAAATCTATAAAATTCTGCAATACCTCAATAAGAAAAAAACGAATCTATCTATAACCTCTTCTCTGGGGGACGGACAACAGAAAAGTGGGTGAAGGGAGACATTGGACAATCTTTAAGACATGAAAAAATAATTTAGAAATTATCAAGGTGGGGCAGAGGGAGCACGGAGGGAGGGGATAAATGCACTGATACCAAAGGCTCAAGTAGAAAGTAAATATTTCGAGGATGGTGTCAGTAAATGTATAAAATAATGGATGCATATATGGATTGTGAGAAGAGTTGTACGAGCCCTCAATAAAATGATTTTAAAAAAAGAAAGAATCAAATCCAATTAAAAGGCAGGAAAAGGACAACTCCTAAAGAAGGACAGTCAGACAAAGCACTATCAGCAGCCATGCAGGAGGTGCCCTTCCTGCGCCTGCAGTCATTCCAGTGGCAGTCCGTGTGAACAAAGCTCAAAGTCATAAAAATGCCAAGCTTACTGGCCTGATAGAAACCCGTCAGACCAGCGGTTCCCAACCTGTGGGTCAACACCCCCCCTGGAGGTCAAATGACCCTTTCACAGGGGTCGCCCAATTCCCAACAGTACTAAAATTACAGCTATGAAGTAGCAATGAAAATAATTTTATGGTTGGGGGTCACCACTCATGAGGAACTGTATTGAAGGGTCCTGGGACCAGGAAGGTTGAGAACCACTGTCTCCGATTATGACCCTTAGTCACCTTTCGACTCACCCTTCATGTTTCAATTTTCAACCTGTCCACCTGACAGGTTATTAAGGTTAACAAATATGCACTCCGTAACATAATCAACCATTTAAGATCAAAAGGGTAGTATTTGCTTACAAATGCTGAAAGCTCAGAAAGCTGAAAGACTTAGGAAGGTGGAGGGTGGCGGTGGGGGGAGGGGGAGCAGGCAGGGATAAAACAGGAACTACAGGGAGGAAGTGGGGAAGTAATTGCAATCAGTGACATGTAACAAAATGGGAATGAATCGATGAATGGAAAACTGACCTACTATGTAAACCTTCATCCAGTTCACAATAGTTTTTGTGTTTTTTAAGTTATAGGATTATGACAGATAAAACCCTTCTTTTGATTATGACTGTAAAATAATAATTCCAGGTATATATATATATATTTTTGGGGGCATCACTGCCTCCGGTGATCGTGGGTGCCACCCAGTGCTGCTCCTGAGAGCCGCCGCTGGATTTGAACCGCCAAGCCCCTGGGCCGCAGTCCTGCACTCAACCACTTACACCACCGGGGATCAGCCCAATTCTAGGTATTTTTATACAAAAATAAGTGCCATTTAGTTTCCAATCATTTCCTACCTATTATTTAAGTTGGGTAGAAGGTTCACAGAACCTCGTGAAAATGTCAACTGCGTAGACAGGTTTGGGATCCATTGTGTTGAATGAAGTTAATCAAATTCAAAAGGGCAAATATTGGCTGAGCCCTGGGGGCGTTGTGGTTGTGCGCGGGACTGCAGCCCACTGGAATGGAGGTTCAATTCCAGCTCCACAGGAGCAAAGGCTGGGCCTCCTACTCCCACCACCAGAGGGCAGTGATGCCTAAAAAACTAAAAAGAAAAAAAAAGGGTAAATGTTCCATAAGACCACTATTAGAAAAAAAAAAATCAAGAAAATATTTTTTATATCAAAAGACTTTGTTGGTTAAAAGCGGTAAGAAGGGACAAGAGGAAGGGAAAGTAATAGGCTAGAGCGTGGATTCCCAAACTTATTTGTTCTATTACCCTCCTTTTCAGAAAAAATAAGAATAAAAATTCAGCATCCCTCCCCCACCTTGGCAATGAAAACATTTCCTACTATAGCCCACTACCCAGGATAGGTGTAGTTATCAGCTCTTGCAGATCCCGGGGTTGTTTCTGCACTTCCAAGGAGGCAGTACTGTCTGCTGGGGAAACAGTGGGCGGGACAGTGGCGAGGGGCTAACCTGGGGGAAGCAGAGTGGAGAGGGGCAAGCAGAGTGAGGGGGCTAGGGCAAGTCATTGGGGCTTTGATAAGTTGCTGAATATAAAAAGAGGATAACCTGATATGTAATGCTCTACCTAATTCAAAATAAAAAGTTTTCTGGGGAAAAAATACTAAATGATCTGAAGTATTTAAGAATTACTCTTAATTTTTTAAAAATGCCAATTATGGGAGGAAGAACAAGCTGTTGACATAATAGTTTGCAAGTTTTCTCCTCTGACAACAGCAGAAAACAAGCAAAACTTGATAAAAAATCAATAATCTTGGAATATTCTAGATATTAATAATCTGGACATCAGTTGAAGGACTGAAGGACCTAAGAGAAAAATGAAAAATAAAGAAACAAAACAAAACAGAATCTCTGATAGTAGGTGGATGGTGGGAGAATGGTACCCAACCCCTTCCCTAACTCAGTGTGAACACCTTGAGGTGGCTGTAATTGGCATCGCTTTCACACAGACTAAGAATAAAACAGCACAAAAATGTTTAGCAGGGTCGGCTTTCCTGAGCAGCGAGGCCCTGGTCACAACAGCATGGTGAAGACAGAGTTCCTGAGCAGTGGCAGCCAAGGCAAAAGTGAATGACAGCAACAAAACAGAAGAATTCACTGGAGGGGCCCAAGAGCAGATATTCCCTGGGGGAGGAAGAATCATAGAATTTGAACATAGGAGATCAAGCTTATTGAGTTTGTGGAGCAAAATTAAAAAAAATGGAATAAAATGGAACAAAACCTAAAATACCTATGGAAAACACAAATTGAGAGTTTAAGAAAACAACGAAAAAAAGCGTTGGAAAAAAATCAGACTTTAAGTCAGATTCTATTATAACAAAGGACAGTAACTATATAATAAGTATGCAGTAGAAGAATTCATGAGAAAAATATACTAATTACAATGCATGTGCTTGAAGACTTTAATGTAACATTTTCAATAATGAAAAGAAAAACTAGAAAGATCAATAAAAATAAACAATTTGCATATTACCATTAACCAACTGTACCTAACAAGCATGTAGAAAACACTGTAACAGACTTTCCATGCACAATGAACTATCTCCAGGATACACCCTATCTCATGACAAAAACAAGTCACAATAAAATCTCAAAATTAAAATGAAATATTTTCAATCATAATGAATTAAAAATAGAAATTAGGAATCAAGAGGCATTATATCAGATCTTAAAGGAATAAAAATGGTTCTAAAAGAATATTATGAACAATTGAAAAAAGAAGAATATTACGCACAATTGAACACCAACAAACTGGATATCTCAGAGGAAATGGCCAAATTCCTAAAAATGCATAAACTCTCTTGTGGCAGTCATGTACTCGTGTGTCAACTTCAGGATTGGGAATGTAGGGGTGGAGTCTAGCCTGTCAATCGGGAGCTAGCCAATGAGACCTCTGTGTGGGCATGGCTTTCTCCTGAGAGTTCTGGGAAATCTCGCAGTATTTCTGAATTGGGAGGTGAAAGACTTACATCAGTCTTGGGAGACATTGCAGCTGACAAGACAAGATGGCAGCATGCTGATAGATCCTGAGTCCTAAAAACTGGAGGAGCTAGAGGAGAAGCCACATGGGCTTACCCTGATGAAAGCAGACCTCTGAAGTCGGAAAAGCCACAGAAAGACCCCTGGCAGTGCTGAGATGCTTTTTCCACCACTGGATACACAACTCTGCACCCACTGGCCTGTGATTGTCCTGGCGCCACTGTCCTGGCGCAAGTGCTTCCTGAGTCTGAAGAGGATTCTACAGACTGGTATCGGACAAATGGGATAATATCGGATTTATGACCTTGGACTGGCCTGGGTTGGGATGCTTTCTCAATGTTCCATTCCTCTTGTATATAAACTTCTCCCTTATAAACGTGTTTATGAATTTGTTTCTCTAGTCTATCCATACTGGCACATTCCTACATTGACCAGTTGGTAGTGAGAAATAGGATGATTCTCAACAGAGCTATAACAAGTGAAGAGAAAAATCAATAATCAAAAACCTCACCCCAGGGAAAAGGCATTGACCAAACGGCTTCCCTTGAACTGCTGTATTCATCACAGCGACTGCTTCTACCCTAAGATGGTGGGGTCCTTGTCTAAGTGAAGCACTATGTGAATTAACCATCACTCTTATAGGAATCTCTGGAGGGGCCTCCAGCCAGAAGCTTTGTGATAGGGGCAGAACAGAGACTTCAGCCTGCTAAGAGAATAAACAATAGGCCCTGAGACAACACGTCTGGCAAACATCTTTACCTTCAGACCCACCTGAGTGGACATTCTGATATGGTTATATGTAGTCTGAGATAGAATTGAGAAATTATAGCTACAATTTGAGTCTGACACAGATTTGACAAATCCCGACACAGAGTTAAAGCCTAGATAACAATGGAAATATCCTGAGTCAAAGTGGTAACCTGAGATAAATTAGAAGAAAATATGCAGGAGGCCCATGCACAAACTTGACAACTCATCAGAGAGTTGCTGGATGACACGACCCCTTTGTGCCTTCTACAACAAGGAGTGTGTCCCTAGACTGGGGTCCTTCTCACTTTGGAGGGGGACGCACTTCACTCCTTTTTGAAGTGTCTCTGCTCCACGCTTAGACAGCAAATATTACACTGCCTGCAAATGAGGGTGAGGAACAACACCGAGAAAGCAATTGACAAAAGCCAATCGGCACTTTATGGAAAAACAAAACAAGAAAAGGCTTGACAAGTCAGAAGTCAAAGAGAAATGCCTCACTATAATACAGGGCATTTCAAAACCACACAGTTACATTAAATGTAGACTGAGCTTTCCCTTGAAGATTAGGAAAAACCACTGTCTTCAACACTGTGCTAGAGCAATTGCTGCTATTATGAGGTGCCCCTATGAGGGAACAAAACATCACTCTCCGTGTGTTTGTGGCCGTTGTTGCAGACACTGTGTCAATCCATCCCACTGCAGATGTGTTGCCTTTGAATCTACCAAGAATGATGTCCCTTTTCTGGGGACTGGTCTCTCCAAAATGCATGAGATTAAGTCTCACCATCCCCACTTCTAATGAGCATCTTGTACCTTGTGCAAGACTGATCTGCTTGTTCTTTTGGCAGTCCACAGTACTTTAGTATTCTCCACAAGCACCATAATTCAAATCCATCAATTCTTCTGTTTTATTTATACAATATCCAACTTTCACATGCATATGAAACCAAGAAAAACTAAAGTTTGGGTCAGGCACACCTCAGTTCTCAAAATAACATCCTTGCTCATCAGGTTCAATGTGTCAAACCGATTCTGGGCGATCTCAGAATATAAGAGGGATATACTGATGATTGTATTTTGGCTCTCATGGAATTGTTTAATTTCCTTCAACTTCCACTTGAACTTACATATAAGCAATTGATAATCTTTTGGACAGTCTGCTCCTCACCTTGTTTTGGTGGATGATATTGAGCTGTTCCAATCTGTTTCCACAGATGTTGTCTATTTGATTTTCGTGTATTCCCATGGAGAAGCCTGTGTCTATAGTCCTTTATGTTGTTGAAAAGTATTTGTGATGCAGAAGCTATTGGTCTTGTGATCTGTCGTTTTGGTTCTCTAATAAAGGTCCTATATTCCAACTGTTCTTTCCTTTGTTTCCACCTTTCATACTCCAATCACCAATAACTGGCAAAGTATTATATTGCATGTCTGATCAATTTCACATGGAGTGGCTGGTGGGTTTGAACCACTGATTTTGTAGTTAGCTTCCAGGACTTACCAAAAAGTGCTACTAAAACAATTTCTAAAGTCAATGTAATTTTCCATAACAATCCCCACATCATTTTACAGATGGAAAAAAATCAATCTCAAATTTATTTATTTATTATTTATTTTGGGGGGGGGGCATCGCTGCCCTCTGGTGGAAGTTGGAGGCCCAGCCTTGCTCCTGGAGAGCTGCTGCTGGAATTGAACCGCCAAGCCAGTGGGCTGCAGTCCTGCACTCAACCACTATGCCACCAGGGCTCAGCCCCAATCTCAAATTTATATGGAAGGACTCCCTCTCAACCAAATACACTGCCATCAACTTGATTTCAACCCAGTGGTCTAAAGGACACCCTACAGAACTCTTCCTATGAGGTGGTTTTCAAGGTTTCAAAGTCTGCTCTTTATGAAAGCCGACTGCTGTATCTTTCACAGAAGAGTGGTAGGTGTTCAGCGGAGCACTTCACCACTACACAACCAGGGCTCCTTATATGGAAAGGCAAGGAACTTCAAATAGCCAAGCAATCTTAATAATACAGCAAAAACAGCTACACTTTCTGATATCATAAAGCTACAGCATTCAAAACAGTCAGTAAGTGGTATAATAACAATTTAGAACAATGGAATGGAACTGTAAGTTCAGAAATAAACCAATATACCAACTGATTTTCAATAAGTGGTACCATATGACACTTTTTGTTCCTCCGAAAGTGGGAGGAAAATAGGGTGCATCTTATGGTCCATAGGTATGATATCCCAAAACCATTTTGGTATACCGGTACTATTTGGTTCAGAATATTTTGTTTGTTTTGTTGCTCTAAAAACTAGGTGTGTCTTATGGCCAGGTGCATCTTTAAAAAAAATTTTTTTTTTGATATCACTGCCCTCAGGTGGTGGGAGTAGGAGGCCCAGCCTTTGCTCCTGGGAGCCAGAATTGAACCTCCATCCCAGTGGGCCGCAGTCCTGCGCACAACCACAATGCCACCGGGGCTCAGCCAGCCAGGTGCATCTTATGGTCCGAAAAATACGGTTAAGTCTTGGTAAATATGGGGAAATAAGAGTCTTTTTAATACATGGTACTCAGAAAATTGGATTTCTACAGACAAAAGAATGAAACAAGATCCATGCCTCAAGTCATATAGAAAAACAAAACCCAAATTAAAATGAATCAAGGACCGGGCTGAGGCCGGGTTGAGAGTGGGACTGGGGCCTGCGGCCTTGGTGGTTCAAATCCAGCAATGGCTCTCAGGAGCAGTGCTGGGTAGCTCCCACGACCACCAGAGGCAATGATGCCCCAAAACAAAAACAAAACAAAAAATGAATCAAGGACCTAAAGGTGAGAGCTCTAAAGGTCATAGAAGAAAACTGGCTAAAGCTGGTTTTTAAAATAATCAACTATTAGACATGATAAGAAGAGGATAAACAGTAAAAGACAAAATGGATAAGCCAGATCTTGCAAAAATTAAGTCTATTGGGCTGAGCCTCGGTAGTGTCCTGGTTGTGAGCGGGACTGCAGCCCACTGGGATGGAGATTCAATTCCAGCTTCACGGAGCAAAGGCTGGACCTCCTACTCCCACCATCAGAGGGCAGTGATGCCCTTCCTCCCCCCAAAATTAAGTATATTGTTTAAAAAATGACTTTATCAATAGTGAAGTATCAATCTATAGCATTTGGGAAAATTTTCAGGAAACCATATACTCAGAAAGTCTAATATTAAAAATATGTTAAAAATATTCAATCACTTTACCAGACAAGCCAATCACAAAATGGGTAAGGGACACGACCAGACATTTAACAAAAGAGGATAAACAAATGGTCAATTGTGGCAGTCATGTACTTTGGTGCCAATTTGATTAAGAGTATTGGGGTGGAGTCTAGCCTGTCAATCTGGAGCTAGCCAATGAGACCTCTGTGTGGGCATGGCTTTCTCTGAGAATTCTGGGAAATCTCGCACTATTTCCCCCATGGAGATTAAAGACCATCAACTCAGTCCCTGGGAGACGCTCTTCTGACAAGACAAGATGGCAGTATGCTGATAAACCCTGAGTCCTGGAGGAGCCAGAGAAGCCACATGAGGTTAACCTGATGGAACCTCTGGGGCCAGAGAAGCCACGTGGAGACTCCTGCCAATGCTGAGATGCTTCTACTGCTGTGGATACACAAGACTCTGCTCCCACTGGCCTGTGATTGTCGTAGCATCGTTACATGTGCTTCATAAGTCTGAAGAGGATTTATGGATTGGTATCGGGCATATGGGCTAATATTGGGCTTATGGATTTGAACTGGACTGGAATGGGATGCTTTCTTAATGTTCCATTCCTCCTGTATATAAAACTCTCCCTTATATATATATTATGAATTTGTTTCTCTAGTCTACCCGGACTACCACACGAACCAAACCGAAGTCACTGTCATCAAGTCAATTCTGAGTCAAAGGGACCCTACAGGACAGAGTAAAACTGCCTCTGTTGGTTCCTGAGACTGTGACTCTTTTTTTTTTTTTTTTTGCATCACTGCCTCTGTTGGTCGTGGGCGCTACCCAGTGCTGTTCCTGAGAGCCGCCGCTGGATTTGAACTGCCAAGCCCGCGGGCTGCAGTCCCGCACTCAACCACTTACACCACCGGGGCTCAGCCCCGAGACTGTAACAGTTAATGAAAATAGAAACTCTCCTCTTTCTGCCACAGTGGCCGGTGGTTTTGAACTGTTGGCCTTGTGGTTAGCAGCCCAACGCATCAATTGATACACTACCAAGATTCTCAGTGCTATTAGCCATTACATCCTGCGGTGCAATAGCCATGAACTCAGGGCCATCAAGAAGACCCCACAGAGGGTTTCTCAGACTAGCTCCTTACAGAAGCAGACAGCCTCATGTTTCCCCAGCAGAGCAGCTGGTGGGTTTGAAACACCGACCACGCAGTTAGCAGTGCCACACCTATCAAACAGTGAAATACCATCTCATCTCTCTTAGCAGGGCTATGATTAAGCAACAAATCAAAACTTTCATCATCTATTGCTAGTGGGAATGCAAAATGATACAACACTTGCAGGAGACAGTTTGGTGGGACCTCAAAAGCTGTGCAGAACAGTAATCCCACTTCCAGAACTGAAAAAGCAGACTGCCAACAGAAACATCCCAATGTTCATTATTGCAACATTATTCCCAATAGCAAAAGAGGGGAACAGGTTTAATGCCCATAACAGAAGACTGAACAAAATGGAAATATACATTTAAACACTATCCAGTCATAAAGAAAAATGCAGCCCTGATCCATGCCACAAAACGAACCTTGAAAATATTATGCCAAGTGAAATAAATAACAAAATGAGAAATACTTTGTGATCTCAGTTATATGAAGCATGCAAATATGCAAAATAGAAATCAAAACTTATTAGTGGCTACTACTTAGGGTAGGGGTGAAGGGAGCTACTGTTTAGTTAGTATCAAGTTTATGCCAATGATAAAGAAATAATTTATAAAATGACTTGTCAATTGAGAAAATGGATTAATGACTAAATTTTAATTTAAAATAAGTCTCCTCTTCCAAAAATGATTATAGCTGTAGAAGCTGTTTATTTATAAAGTTGTCAGAATCCAGACAACAGTTATGAAACCCATAAAATAAAATAAAATAAAATAAAACAAAGCATTCACAAATTAAGTCTAAGGTTTATAGTTTAAATTATTGAAAGGATGAACCACTAGAAGCAACAAAACATAGGTCTAAATTCACAAAAAATTTAGGTATTTATCTTTGAATAAGGAAAAAGGAGTATCATTTCAATAGTGGACACCAGAAAGATAAAAACTAGCCTGGAAATAAATTCCTGTGGTACAATGTCCAAAACCTGAGTTGCTAATCATATCTGCCCTGTGGCTGTCCAGAAGACACACACAGTTCTCTGGAGCTATAAAGACAAGTAGATTCAAACTCACAAAGGACAAAGGGGAACTGCCCTGAACTTTCTTTTCTTTTTTTTTTTTGTGGGGGGGCATCACTGCCCTCTAGTGGGGGAAGGAGGCCCAGCCTTGCTCCTGGAGAGCTGCTGCTGGATTTGAACCACCAAGGCAGTGGGCTGCAGTCCCGCACTCAACCACTACGCCACCGGGGCTCAGCCCTCTGAAGTTTCTTTTCTTTTCTTTTTTTTTTTTGGGCTCTCCAGCGGTATGAGTAGGAGGCCCAGCCCCACTGCTGGAATTGAACCTCCGTCCCAGTGGGCCGCAGTCCCGCGCACAACCACTATGCCACCGGGGCTCAGCCCTGAAGTTTCTTTATAGATACAAATGACAGTCTTTGTTTCTGCTCTGAGCCTGGGCTGTGAGCTGCATGGTTGGCAGTTTGAGACCAGGAGAATCTCCTCAGGGGAGGTGGCCTTCTACTCCCTTAAAGAGTCACCCACAGGGGCTCACTATAAGTCAGCGCTGAGTGGATGGTGGAGTTTGGTTTGGTTTCTTCCACTGATCAGCTTTTTGCTAAGCAGCCAGGCCTGCAATGACAGCACCCTCAGAGCTCGTTCCTATAAAGATTACAGCCCCAAACCAAACGGGGCAGCTCTACTTTGTCACAAGGGGTTGCTGCTGGGTTGAAACAGACTGACTGATGGCCACTAATAACCCTGGAAACAAAACCTCTGCCTTATTTTGAAGGGACTTTTCCTAAAACAAAATATTTTGTATAATTTAAAATTTGTTTACACTTTATTAGCTATGTAAGATATCAACTGCATTGTGCTAAGTTTAAAAAATAACTATTGAGGATTAAAATAAAACTTTATGGGGTTAAGCATGGGAGTAATCTGTTTATAAGAGTACCTACCTTAAACAGGGCATATGCTGTTAGTGCATTTCCACTCTGGGAATTTTTGAGAATATTTACTACGCTGTCAGGTAACCCAATGAGTTCTAGAAAAGGAACGACATTCACTCCTCTATAAAAGAAACAAAACATAATTTACATATGTACAAGCTTTTAAGGACAAATATTTTCAAAGGATGATCTGACAAACACCAAAGCCACAATTTGCTGTCAATTTTAATAATTGTGTTCAAAAGCTTATGCCATATTATCAAGAATTGCAATTACACTCTGGGCAAACATATTATTCGATGTACATTTTGTCCATGAACATTATCATAAATAAATATGTTACCCTCCTGTTGTATTTTATTGCTAAAGCTTTTGTGTATGTAGCTCTCTAATAAGAATTAGAAAAATAGAAACATTATTTAATAGTTTTAAATAATCTGAAAAGATCAGAATCATTTAGCCCAAAGTATCATCCACTAGATACTACTTTCAGCTAATTCAAGTTCCAGAACCTAAACTTTTTTACTTCTAAAACCACATGTTGAATTACACTATTACTGTAAAAGTGATAGTGTTGTGTGATTTTGCAGAGATTTATTATGAGTTTGAGAGAATTCCAATCATTCTAAAAAGATGCTTCTGTTCTAGTATCAAATTTGTGTAACACAGGACAAAGCCATTACCACATTACAACAAAAATTTGGAGGGAGGAGAAGATAGATAGGAGTCACTAATCTATTTAAATCTGATTTAGTTACTTTTAGTTACTCTAATTCCCAACCTTCTGCGAACACTGGGTCTTGTTTCCATGTACTCTACTGTGTACAGCTAGAACGCTCCATGGAGACCAGGCTGCAGAGACTTGGTCTCACATGCACTGGACAGTCCCGAGACAGGCGAGGGGCTTGGTCTACCAAGCAGTAATGGAGGAAGAAGGCTCTTGCCACGCTGCACTGACACAGTGGATGCAACGTGAGCTCGAACGTAAGCCCAACAGTGAGGTGGCGCAGGAGCAGGGAGTGTTCTGTTCTGTTCTCACACAGCAGCAGGTATATATGCTGTGGCTGAAATTGTGACAATCACCTCGAAATCAGAAAAAGTGGTTATGTGTGGGGTTGCTAACTGTAAGGTCAGCAGTTTGAAGGCACCAGCTAACTGCAAAGGGAGAAAGAAGAGGCTTTCTACTCCTATAGCATTAGTCTCGGCTATTGGGCAGTTCTGCCCTGTTTCCTAGGGCCGCTATGAGTCGGAATCAACTCAGTGGTGTGGACTGAGTGGTACCACGTTCATGGAATTTAGTGTAAGGCCGCGATGAGTTGAAACGGAACTCACAGCACCTAACATTGTTTCGGAGCCCCATGGCACTGTGCATTATGAGTTAGACTGCTAATCATACGGTCCGGAGTTTGAAACCACCAGCTGCTCTGTGGGAGAAAGATGGGACTTTCTACTCCTGGAAGTTACACTTCTGGAAACCCATAAGGGCAGTTCTACTCTGCCCTTTTGGAATTTTTTTCCACATGAATCACTGTTTTATTTTCACTCACATTTTGTCAATTTCTGATTTAGTTACATATGTGCATGACGTGATGGTTTCGATAGAGCAAAATAGGGTCACTGAAAAGCAAGCTTCACTTTCATCTTTCACACCGGCCGCCTAGTTATGTTGCCCAGGTGATGCGATCCTTTAACTTTTTTTTTTTAATCACTTTATTGGGGGCTCCTACAACTCTTATCACAACCCGTACATAACATCCGTTGTCAAGCACATTTGTTGCTATCATCATTTTCTATCCTACAGTCTTCTGAGTTGGGCTTGGCTTAACTGTCATGAGTTTTTAAG
>PVJH01015900.1:0-52042 GCA_004026705.1 Nesogale talazaci
GAACCATACATTGAGTTCCAATAACTTTTGGTGACTAAGTCAGTACCAAACATTGAAATCCATATCAACATCCTGGCATAGCTGAAGCATCACCTGTGCAAACACCACAAACCTTTTTCCCAAAATATCTTATGCTTTTTCAGAAATGAACCAACTATCAAATGCATCACTTGCAGTAGTTGCAGTTTCAAGAGGTTTGGAAAAAATAAACTCATCACTAATATACATCATGTAAACCAGTAACTGTTTTCAGTTTGCAGCATGTGTAGATTCATCAAGTTTGATGCTAAATATTAAATGTGGAGCAGATTTTGTTTCCCAGAACCTGATCACGAGTATAAGCAGTCATTACATTTATTGTTCTGCAGACAGTGCTATTAGATAAGGAAATTGCACTCAACTTCATAATAAGTTCAATCATAACTCAAACAATGTCTTTGGCCACTGACAACAACAAATCCTCAGCAATGGTATTTCTGATTGTCTTCAGTGACCCATTTAAAAGGGTTGTTCAATTCCCAAAGGGGTGGGACCCACAAATTGAGAACCCCTAAGCTAGACTCAATCCCAAGAAGAAGTCATCAAAGTACATAATAGTTAATCTATCAAGTTTTGAGGAAAAGGAAAAAATATCATGAGAGCAGTGAGAGAAAAACAAGCAACCACATATAAAAGTTCCCTAATAAGAATGTGCTCAGACCTATCAAGTGAACACTTTGAAGAAGAGGATAACATGGAGTAATATATTCTAAAAATTGAAGGAATCTAATGCAAACCCAAAGAATAATCTATCTAGCCAAATTATCTATCAAAATAGATGGAGAAGTAACCCTCTTCCCAGTCAAGGAAAAAAATCAAAGAATATGTTAAAAGGAGTCCAGCCCTACAAAACATCCTTGCAAACTCAGTATGTGCAAAAGAAAAGCACTCACCAAGCACGAATATGAGAATGCCCCATAGAACAATGCCATGCAGAGGACATCAAAGAGAAAACAGCTCAAGGTGGAAACCATAAAAAGAGATAAAGAGGGACTATGTAATGCTCAAAGAGCATCAGAAACAAAGAACCACTATATATTTTAAACATATATTCCCCAAATGAGAGATCTGCTGAATATGTCAATCAAGTACTCCAAAAGAGATAAAAGAAATCACAAGCACAATGATTATAGTACGTGACTTCCATACATCACTTTCTCAGAACGATAGATTATAGGGAAAGAAACCCAACAAGGAGGCTAGAGATTTAAATATTATGATTAGACAATTATAATAATTGGCATACAGACAACTGATCTTTGATAAGGGCCCCCAAAATATCAAATGGTAAGTGGAAGTCCTTTTCAATGTATGATGGTATTAAAATGGATACTGCCTGCAGAAAAATGAAGCAAGGCCCTTATCTGATGCCATGCACAAGGATAAACTCAAGGTGACTCACAGATTTTGAGGTACAACCCACAACAATTTGGCCAGCAATGAGGAAATTGGGACCTACCTGAGGACTTTAGTGTAATGCATAGGCCATCCTAAATAGGGAAGGACACACTTGCATATGTTACAAATTGGCAAGTGGGATACACTGAAGTTATATCAAAAGAATTCACCAAGAGAGCCATAAGAGAACCCACAAACTGGAAAAACATGCTTAGCAATGACATATCAGAAAAAGGCCTCATTACTAAAATATTCAATACTCTGCTAGCTTCCAAAATGATACAGAAAAAAAAAAAAGTACTGCCCACTATGGAGGTGGGTAAAAGACCTGAGCAGAAGTTTCTCAAAGGCAGAAATCTTAATGGCTAATATGAGAAAATGTCCCCGATCATATTGAAATAACAAAGAGATACCACCTAACACCCTCAAAAATAGCCCAATTAAAAAAATCAGAAAGCAACAACTGCTGAGGGGCTGTGGGGTGATAGGAACTCTCATCCACTTCTGCTGCTCCTCTAGGTATATACAGCCACTGTGGAAATCGATCTGGTGACATCTAAAACGGATGGAAGTTGAGCTGCCATACACTCTAGCAACCCCTCTACTGGGCAAATACCCAGAAGAGGGAAGAAGCAAACAACGGCCAGACGTTTGTGCTCCAATATCCATCATGGCAAAGTTCTCAATTGCAAGAAGTTGAAAACAGCACAAATTTCCATCAATAGACAGATGGATTAAAAAACTGTGGTACATACATACAATACATACAATGCATCCCTAAAATGCAGTGATGAATGGGTGAAGCACATCATCGCATGGGAAAAATCTGAAGAAAATTATGCTAAGTGAAGTAAAAGAAGCACAAAAAGACAAGTACAACATAAATCAGCAGAGGTAAGCTTAAAAATGCAAAGGGGGCATAGGAGAAAAGCTACTCTATACAGTAAGACACATAATAGGCACATAATAGTTAATCTACCAAACAATCCTTGGGTGAGGATCCAGGAAGCATGGCAGGGACCAGACCAAACCCAGGGATGCATATTGTGACAGTCACCTAATCTGGTGTCAATTTGAAGACTATGAGTGTAAGAGTGGTGTCTAGACTCTCAAACGAGATAGACCGTGAGACTTCTATGTGGGTGTGTTAGACAGGGTTCTCTAGAGAAATAAAACCAGGACACTAATAATTTTCTCTATATATGTATATAGATATAAAGATATCTAACATATGAAAAAACAGCTAAATAATCAATGAAGCAGTACAAATGGCTCGGTGCTTGAGACCGAGTTACTGGCTTGAGACAGCTAGTACACTGGCAGTCCTTCGAGTCTTGAGGGCCACCAAGTAGGCATATTATCCATTCACAAGCAGCAAACAGCAAAGCAGGTAACTAACAGTCAGCCAGATGACAGAGTCCGACAGTCCCCAACTCAAGAGATGTATATTCCAGGAGCGTGGCGAAGCAGGGCTTGAAGGAACCTCAACTCACAGGTACACAGTCCATGATTGGGTGCCCCACATGTAGTGTTGCTTGGAGGTTGAGGCACAGGACGAACAAGGCAGCTGTCTGGTCCAAAGATCCAAGAGCAAGAGAACAAGAGCAGGGATCGCTGAGCCATTTATATCTCTGCCTTTCAAATGACCTTACGTGTATTCGTTGGCCATGTTGTTACCACAAACCTACCCATCTTCTTTGGCCATGTTGGCCCAATATGTCTACCTATCACAGTGGGCATGCCCTTCTGGGAATACTGGGAAATATGAATGCATTCCCCACAGGGAGATGAGAGACTCACTACTTAATCTCTTCGAGTTGCTTTACTGACAAGACATATAGCTATCTCCTTGTGAAACATCCCAGAAAAGAAGTCACATGACCTTACCTTGATGTAACTAGACCTCTGAAGCCAGCAAAGCCATGTAGATATACCTGCTGGTGCTCAGATGCTTGGGAAGCTACAGAGATGACCCTCCCAGTACTGAGATACTTACAATGCCACTGAATATACAAGACTCTACACCTCCTGGCTTGTGATTGCCCTGACATCATGCATGTACTTCATCAGTCTGAGGAGGACTTATGGATTTGTATCAGACATATGGATTAATATTGGATGTATGATCTTGGACGTGGCTGCTTTTGGATGTTTTTTCAATGTTCTATTTCTCTGGTATATGAATCTCTCCCTTATATACATATGTGTGCTTATGGAATTGCTTGTCTAGTCTACCTGAACTAACACACATATGATAGCCAATTAAAGAGGAGGGGGTGGGGGTAGAGGGAAAAATAAATTGATTGTCGGGGAACAGAGTACTAACTCACCCAAAAGGAGGGTATTTACCTCTACAGGGAAAGAGGGGCAAAATTTCAACTCAGTGCTCCAAGATGTGAATGTAATGTACAGCCTGAAGCAGGAAATCAATTGATTTGAGGAGTCTGAGGGGTTGGCCCTAATCCCATCTACATGGACAGTCCCAATACCCACAGAAGATTTCACTTCAGAGGACAGCACTGAAGCTACAGCTCAGGGAGGGGGACATGTCTGATCAGAGTGCACCGGTGTGGAAGGCGTAGGAAGAGGGAGTTGAACACATCCTGATCACCAAGTCCTGAGAGTAATATTACCACTGAGAGCAGCCAAGCACAGAAGGGGCCACAGAGGCAGCCCGCTATGAGTCACGACGTCGCTCCCTGACGCATAGTGGTCCAAGGGAGAACCGTGGAGACACGCTGCAGGAATGGCGCTGGATCTGAACTTGCGTCACTGAAGCGAAACACTAGGGGTGTGCAGCAGAACAGCAAGTGGAACAGAGCCAAGTCATCACCAGTGAACAGCAAATATCGATTTGGAGACAGGCCATGGCACCCCATCATACTGGATTGGAAAACAGTCCTAGAAGTCAATGAATACCTTGAACTATTTAGAGACTTTTGTTGTTGTTGTTATTTTTTGTTTTGCTCTGTCTTGCTTTTGTACATATTACTATCTCTGCAGGACTCTCTAGATAAGATAGGTGGGGTAAACAAGCTGGAAGAGAAAAGTCAGGATCGAAGCTCCCGGGGGTGGGGGCTGTGTGTGTGTGGAGGGGGGGGCATGGGAGAGTGAGAGGTGGAGGCAAGGAAGTGGGTGTTAACAAATTCAGGGACAAGGTAGCAACAATCCAGCCAAAATTGCTGGTGAGGAGGTCTGGTAGGGCTTCATCA
Source organism: Nesogale talazaci (assembly GCA_004026705.1). Taxonomy (NCBI): domain Eukaryota; kingdom Metazoa; phylum Chordata; class Mammalia; order Afrosoricida; family Tenrecidae; genus Nesogale; species Nesogale talazaci. The sequence goes on from PVJH01015900.1 coordinate 4,650, forward strand.
AGGGCAGTGTGACCAGGAGCAATTACTGAAAGCCAAATGAAGGCTAAAAATGATAGTAGAACAAGAGGAAAAATAAAAGGAAAAAGAGTAAAGAAGAAGGAGGTCTAAATACAGGCCATGAATATATTCATATATGATGATGGGGAAATAGATGTATGTGCATGCATTTATATGTTTAGTATTAAGGTGGACATTGGGTCTCTACTCAAATACTTCCTCAATACATGAACACTTGGCTCTATTAAACTGCCATTCCATGATCCCCATTTTCCCAACAGGATCACTGAAGACAAAGCAAATGTGGTGAAGAAAGCTGATGGTCCCAGACTCTCAAAAGATATAACATCTGGAGTTTTGCAGACTTGAAGATAAACAAGCAACCATCTAGCTAAGAAGCAACAAAGCCCACATGGAAGAAGCATATCAGCCTGTGTGATCACGAGGTATCTGTAGAATCAGGTATCAGGCATCACAGAATAAAAAAAAAATCGTATCATTGTGAAGGGGAGAGTTGGGTGTGGACACCTAAAGGCTATCGAAAGATAGCTTGACATTCCCTTAAAGAGGGACATAGGATGTAGATGAGCCAGTCAGGGAGCAGTACAATATCAATTAGACATACAACTTTCCTCTAGTATTTTAATGCTTCCTCTCCCCCACCCTCCTATCATGATCCCAATTCTACTTTACAAATCTAGCTAGACCAGAGGATGTACACTGATACAGATGAGAGCTGGACACATGGGATCCAGGACAGATAAACAGGACCAATAATAAGAGTAACAATACCAGGAGAGTAAGAGGAAGGTGGGAGAAGAAGGGACAACCGACCATAATCATCTATATATAACCTCCTCCCTGGGGAGGGACAATAGAAAAAAGGGTGAAGGGAGATGTCAGTCAGTGGAAGACATGGCAAAATAATAATAATTTATAAAATTTCAAGGGTTTGTGAGGGAGGAAAGGTGGGGAAGGGAGAGGGAAAAGTGATGAACTGATACCAAGTGCTCAAATATAAAGAAAATGTTTTGAGATGATGATGGCAGCAAATGTACAAATGTGCTTGACACAATAGATGGATGCATGGATGCATGGATGCATGGATGGATGGATTATGGTATGAGTTGTATGAGTCCCCAGAAAAAATGATTTTAAAAAACAATAAGATAAACTGAAAATGTTCTTCCTTTTTTATTTTCTCACTCTAAATTTTTCACCTTTCATTATGTTTTACTTTGTCTTCTTAAGCTGTCCTTTAAATTTTTCTATTCAGCTCTTTGAATTCATAATCCATTTCATTTGAAGAGCAAGTTTCATAGCCTCTGTGGACATCTACTTTGCTCTTCTCTTTCTTGCATGTCTTTTTAGGGACCTTTTGCTTTCTTCATGAATTAGAGTGTTGACGTCTTCCCACAGCTCAGCAGATCTTACGTCATTAGTGGTCAATGACGCAAATCTGTCCTTGAGATGTTCTCAAAACTCAGGTTGGAGAGACTCAAGATCACATGTCAGCTCTTGTGGACTTTCTTTAAATTTTCTCAACTTCTGTTTTAACATTAGTGGGAGCAATTGATGGTCTGTTCCACAACCAGCCCTTTGTTTGATTTGACCTGCTGCTGGTGACTTTTCCTTTTGTTTTATTCTCTCCAGTGTAGCCATTGATATCTGTGTAACCTTTCTATTCATATTGTCACATTTTGGTCTTGACAAATTCTATCTTAATTTCTATCACCAAAACCACATTTTCTAACTATTACACCTTCCTTTTTATTTACAACTTTGCAATCCAATTGCCAATAATCATCAAGGCAATTTTGATGTTTGATCAATTCAAAATGTAGAATCATGCAATGTCTTTATCACTAGAGTTCAAGGTTGGTGAATAAGTTTGAATAAGAGTTATATTGATTGGATTTCTGTGTAATCTTATCACAGACAACATTGCATTTCAAGGTGGACCTCAAAATGTCCTATTCATAATGAGTTCAAAACCATGCCTCTTAATTGTGTGACTTCTTGCATAGCTAATCATATGATTTTCTGATTCAAAAGAACAAATACCACTAAACTTCAGCTCACTCATTTCCAAGAGATCATTGTTTATAAGTTCCATTTCATGTTCTTCTACATCTTCCATTTTTTCTAGGTTCCTAGTTCATATATTCTAAGTTTTAAAAATTAGTCGATCTTTGTCCTGTTGCTTCATACCTTAAGTTGTGCCCCATCAGTGAACGAAAATTCAGAAGGTTCCACTCTCAAAGACTTTACTCCATTTACATTCCCACGGTTGGCTCTGCTTTAGAGAGCAGCTTTACCTTTGACTTCTGTTCTTCTACACCGTCAGACTGTAGGAGCCCATTCTCTGGCACTATCTGGCCCAATTATCTGCTTTCTTTCCCTAATCCTTCAGGATATGACAATGTTAAGAATCTGTATATTAGATGCTCAGTAAAGGTTGTGGTTTAAGGAAAGGCTTTGGAGGTTTTACCACTGACATAGGTAGATGATTCCTCCTTAAATTTTTTTTTATTATTATGGCAGTTCTACTGAAATCTGTTTATTTTGAGTGACCCTGCTGATATTTGAAATATCAGTGACCTAGCTTTCAGCCTCACAGAAACACAGAAGCCATCACCATACAACAAACTGACAGTTGAGTGAGGGTTGTGTTACAGTGAGGGGTTTACAATCAATGACATGAAATAAAATGTGTAGGAAGTGATAAATGAAAAACAGATTTGCTGTTAGCCTTCACTCAATTAACAGCAAAAAGTCTAAAATAGCAACAGCACATGTACAACTTTAAGTGTGAAAAATAATCTCTGTGCATGTACTTATTATTCTGAAATATTGACATGCTTAAAATATTGATCCTCATTTTGACTTTCCTACTGTTTCTGTCCTCCTCAAAAATGAATGTGTGCCTCTTGTTCTGGAAGCTAAACTGTACTGACATGTTTTGGCTGGTGTCAAGTGTTCATAAGTTTGAGCTAATTTACAAAAGTATCAATATAAATATCAGGCACATATCCCCTGTGGGATTTCTCTTTATTGGTTCAATAGATGTCTTTGAAATAATAGAATTTTATAATGTTGTCCCCAAACATTTCATCTTGTGCTTTATGGAGATATGTGGTATTACCAACAATGATTAATTGAACTCCTATATTATCAATCTTTTGCAAACATTCTTTGCTTTAAACATATCACCACAGCTGATAAGTTTGAAAAAATTGAAATGAGAGCAGATAATGTTATATAGGTGTGTGAAGCAGGGTTCTCTTAGACAAATAAAAATCAGGACACTAGTAATTCTTTTAATATATTTATATAGAGAGAAAGAAAGGTATATAAGATAAGCAAGAAACAGTTATCTATAAAGCAGTACAGATTGCTTGGTGCAACTCACTTGCGTGAGGCAACTAGAAGACTGGCAGTCCTTCAAGTCGTGAGGGCCGCTGAGTAGTCCTCTGTAGAGCAATCCATGCTATCTGGTCACAGGCAGCAAATAGCAAAGCAGGTCGCCAACAGTCAGCCAGATTACAGAGTCCAACAGTCCCCAGGTCAAGAGATGTATGTCCCAGGAGTGTGGCAAAACAGGGCTTGGAGGAACCTCAACTCACAGCAACACAGTCCACGACTAGGTGTCCCATGGGTAGTGGTGCTCAGAAGTCAAGGCACAGGACGAACAAGGCAACTCTCTGGTCCGCAGATCCAGAAGCAAGAGAGAGGGTAGGGATCACCAAGCCCTTCCTATCTCTGCCCTTCAATTCATCCCGTGTGTTCATTGGCCATGCCGTCACAACAGACCCACCAATCTTCTGTGGCCATGTTGGCATAACAAACCTACCCATTATAATAGGACTTATGATAAAATTAAATCACATAAATTTTAAGGCTGTGCTGGCATGGTTGCACCAAATACTTGGATTAAAAAAATCTAAGGTATCCAAAAATTCTAATAAAGATATAATTTACTGCAAGTATATTGAAACATAAAATTTCCAGTATTTATGATTTCTTAGTTCAAAGATTTATTTTTAAATGTGAGTATATGAACAATAGTCTGCTTTCTTGCTATAGGCTTTATTTTCTATGATTTTGATTTTGAAAGAGCCTTAATGGAAATGTAGGCTGAGGTATCTATTTTCAAATGACATACTGCATTGAGAAATTATGCTGCAAGCGTTCTCTTTAAAATTTTCAAAAACAAAGAAGCCAGTTAAAATGTTCACCTTACCCAAGTCATGATATTTTCAATAACCTCATTTGCATGTGAAAGCTAGGTGGAGAGTGATGATAGTGTAGAATACTGAACATACCATGGGTGGCTCCAAAAACAAACAAAAAAGTTAGTTTGTTTCATAGGAACAATGATGATTTGGACCTGTGATTAGGAAAGATCAATCCCTGGGGAAAGACATTCGCCTTGGTAAACTACAGGGTTAGTAGAAAAAGGCCTTCGAACAGATGGCTTGAGAAATCATTTTCACAATGGACTCAAACATAACAGTAAAGGACTGCATAGTGTATTGTTCTGTTGCGTATCAGATCCATCTCAGTAGAGTTTGACTCTAAAGCACCTATCAAAAACATGAATTTATAGGTGAGTGCTATGTAGATCCCAATGGCAGATTATTACTTCAACTATTGTCTGAAATGGTCATCTGCTAATTTCAATTTGCATTGGGAAACATTGTTGTTAAGTATCATTCACTTAACACATTGTTGGCATAAACTCACAGAGACCATAAGTGCCTGCTCTTGCACCATTCTCATAACCATGGCTTTGCTTAACCCACTTGAGCATTGTGTCCATCCATCTCATTGAATTGCTCCTCTTTTCACTGACCTTTTACTTTATTAAGCATGATGTCCTACACTCAGACTGGTCCCTTGTGTTCACCTGCTCCAAGGACATGAGACGAAGACTGACCATCTCACTTTCTTTCCTAATCATTTTATTGAGGGTTCATACAACTCTTATCACAATCCATTCATCCATACATTGTATGACAAGCACATTTGTACATTTGTTGCCATCATCATCCTCAAAACATTTGCTTTCTATTTAAGCCCCTGGTATTAGCTCCTCAACCATCTAATTTTGAAGGATCATGCCTTCTGTACTATATCCATGTATAATTTGACACCTTCAATACTTTCTCTATTTATCTTGATGTTGCTGATCATTTTATTCAAGTTCAGTTGTGAGGATTTTCTTTCATTTTCACAGTGTATTGAAAATCAAATAATGAAGGTTGCAGTCTTTTGTCTTTATCAGGAAATCTGTCCTGTCCTCTTGGTTTTCATGAAGCAAGGCTGTGTAATCTAAAAGATTGGCAGATAACCTTTCTCTAATCCTTATACTGCATTCTTCTTCACACAATCCAGTTTCCTATACTAAAGTACTCAGCACACAGATTGAAATTCCAAGTAAATTAAACCACCCTCATGCAAAACTTTCCTGATTCTAAAACACATAGTATTATCTTGTTCAATCCAAAGACTAGATTAATGATTTATGTATAAAGTTCACATGAACAGATTTAAGGGTTCAGTTTGTTATGATCCATATATTTGGGTGACTTTGCCAGGACAATAAAATTAAAGGAAACATATTTCTGGCATTATATGTTTTTTTTTAACAAAATGTATCAGAAATGTGCAATGATAATGTTGGTCCTATGTCCTCTCTTGAGTTAACAGTAGCGCTCTGCTGATGGAGCACTGCAACTTTTTGAAATTATTTTTTAGCAAAATCTACTTGTATGTGATATTAATGACATAGTTTGGTATTTTACTCGTTGTATTTGTCCACTTTGGGGTGAGAATGGGCAAAAATATGGATCTATTCAGGTTGGTGGGCCAAGTTGCTTTATTTCAAATTTCTTAAAATAGATGAATGAGGGTTTCTAGCACTGAATTAATCATTTGATTTAAACCTACCCTTTGAAATTTTGCACATTTTTGTAGATTTTTTTTCCTGAGTGTATTTAGTGCAGGTTAGAATTCTTCATACAATGGCATTGGTTCTTGATTTTTGTTCATGTTTGGTTGAACTTCGTTTTCACACCCTGTGTTAGTCTGAGCAGACTAGGGAGATAAATCCATAGACACTCATATGTGTATAAGAAAGATGTATATATATACAAGAGCAATTGAATATTGAGAAAACATCTCAGCCCAGTCCTAATCAAGTCCTTAAGTCCAATATTAGCCCATATGTTTGAAAGCAATGTATAAAGTCCTCTTCAGACTCATGAAAAACATGCAAGCATGCCAAAAGGAGAGGAGCACAGGCCAATGGGCAGCCAGTCTTTGTTTTGGATTCAGTGACATACACATCTCAGAGCTGGCAGGGCTCAGCATCTAGGGCTATATCAGGGTAGGTCTATGTGGCTTCTCCTCAAGGATGTCTTGCCGGGAAGTGAGCTTTGTAAATCTAGTGTCTCCAAGGGAGTGAATTGAGAGAGACAGTGTCTCCACCTCCAAAAAGGTATTACCACATTTCCCAGAATTCTCAGGAGAATGCCATGCCCACACAGAGGTCTCATTGGCTTTCTCCAGATTGACAGGCAAGACTCCATCCCTACACTTTTAATTATCAAATTCATACCACATTAGGTGACTTCCAACCCGCCCCCCCCATGAGATAGTCATTTCTCTGTATTAACTCTGGGGAAGTTCACATATATTGTCACCATTTATATTATTGAAAAATAGCATTTGCAATGAATAAGATATTGGTCTTTCCCATTGCTTTATCATGACTTCTGAAGCTTTGTTTCTATCATCACAGATATATATTACAACTACTGAAACTTACCTTATTTTTTATTTTTTTCATCTTAATGACAAGAAAATAGCAGGGCATTTTGATGTATGTTTAGTCAATTTTAGATCAAAGAACTGGTGGATTTGTTCAATTTCTTCATCATTATATTTAGGGCTTAGTGTATAATTTTGAATAATATTTGTATTTCCTGGTTTTGCTAGTAGAACTTTGATCTCAAAAGAAGCAAAGCCAGTGAAGTGTGTCACACACATATGTATACATGGTTTATAACAAGAAAATGGCTCACACAGATGTAGAAATGGGGAATTACCCTGGTCTTGAGTTAGATGTTAGGTTAGAGGCTTAACTTGATTCCTACAGGTGAAGGGATTTAAAAACCTAAGATTGGCAAAAAGACAACAGGGCCACGGTTGCAGAAGCAAATTAAATCATGTTTTGCAGTTATTATGACAGCCTGCTGAGGATGCCCAGTATCTACAGGCTATTAACTCAAGTCCAAAGAATAAATGATCAACAAGAACCTGTAAGTTACACACCCAGGAACAAGCAAAAAGGAGGGATGGCTTTTGGTGCCCTGCATTGCACTCTTTAATAAGGTGGGGACTCACAATATACCCACCGTTACTCTGTCTTATTTGCAGACAACAGATAATCAGCTTCAAAATGGAGTTTTAACCACAAGCATATAAAAGTAATGCAAACTTGTCGATTGAGTCAATTACTATGTCCTTTCTAGCTGTAATTACTTTTCTAGACTATATTATTGTGGCTATATACATTTGAGCTCGAGTTCATGGTTACAAGATGAAGGTAGAGTTAAGATCTGAAGAAGACTGGAAGTAAAATAGACTGCCATAAGAACAAAACATCTGTTTTGGAAGAAGATTGGCTGAAATTTTCCATAGAGACAAGGATGGCAAAGCATTGTTTAATGGGTTCTGGGCACATTAGAAGGGAGACTCCTCCCTAGAAAAGGTTATCATACCTGGTGAAAAAGAAGGACTGACAAAAAGAGAAGGCTCTCAACAAGATTGAGTGACATATTGACTATAGCAATGGACTTAACCATAAGAACAATTTTGTGAGTAGGCATTACCAGTGGGAACTCCCCACCCCTAACTACATGTCAGGCAGTGCTATATTCTCTTTCACGTAGGGTGGCTATGAGTTGGAACATACACACCGGTGCCTCATAAGTTCTGACAATGGTAAAGTGTGTGAACCTTGTTATATCTTTTATTATCCTGGAGGTATCTTTAAGCTCTCCTAATACTTTACCTAATAATTTATAGGTTCAATTTTCTGTTATAAAATTCTTTCTTTGTTGCATAGTTGAATCTGCACTAAAAAGAATATGATATCATTCTTTGTTTTCCCTGGGGTATTCTCTGCTTAAAGATAACCAAACTTCCATCAAAGTCATTCTTTTGTGTATAATAATAATCTGGGACACAGAGAAATCACAGGGCCATTTGGAGGGGCACATCCAAGATCTCTGTCTGAAGTGGAGAAGGCGCCCTAGATTTGATACACCAGAGACAGTGGACTGAAAACTCTGAAGAGCAGTGTCAAGACTGGGAGAAAGCTTCTCTTTATGTGCCCCAAGACTAGGAAAACATAAGATATGGGAACATGTGAGATGGCATCCTACTATGGAGGAAATTGTCAAGAGTCCACATGCCTGGGAGAAAGGGGACCAAAGAGAGTCTTGGTTACTGGCTGAGGAGCAGTGTTGTTATAGACCAATTACTATTTTCTAATCCTGACTTTGGGTAACCTATTAACTTCTCAATTAACTTCCCATGGCCGTTACCTAACATGCTGTCAATTTGAGGATTAAGGGTATAGAGGTAGAGTCAATCTATCATTCTGGAGATAGTCAATGAGACTTCTGTGTGGGCATGGTTTTCTTTTGAGAACTCTGGGAAATCTGGCCACATTCACCCCCCCCCCCTTGGTGGTGAGAGACGCACTACTCAGTCCCTTGGAGATGCTCTACTGATAGACACAAGACTGACTCCCTATGAGTCATTCCAGAGGAGAAGTCACATGGGCTTATCCAGAAGGAACCAGACCTCTGAAGCCAGAAAATCCACATAAAGACTCTTGTCCGTACTGAGATGCTGAGAAACCATGAACAGGTCCCTGCCAGCACTGAGATGTTACAACGCCACTGGATCCAAAGAGTTTCTACCCACTTGCCTGTGACTGTCCTGCTTTTGACATCATTGCATGTGGCTCGTGAATCTGAAGAGGACTTTATAGATTGGTATCTGACTTATGACCTTGGACTGGACTGGGTTGGGATGTTTTCCTATAGTACAGTTGCTCTTGTGTATAAAACCCTTTGCAAAACACATGTGAGTGTTTATGAAGTTGTTTCTCTAGTCCACCCAGACTAACACGCTCCCTTATTTGTATTCGACATGGATGTCGGGTGATATGGGAGTAATAGTTCATGTCAGAATAGGTAAAGAAAGATAGGGTACAGAGACATGTCTGACCAAGGGCAATAGGTCAGCTAGAGGAGGTCAAACATGTCCACCTTTATTGTTATTCACCATATTGAATCAATTCCCTCTCATAGCAAATCTATAGAAAAGAGAAGAACATAACTCCCTACTAAATCAGGGCTTCTCAACCACAAGTTCAGAAACTGGGATTTATAACACACCATACAATTTATAATATATCAGAAGGGCCTGTTATTAGCTATATGTCAGGTTTAAAATCTCAAATTTTATCAGTCATATGAGTTGAAGTGAATTTCTTAAAGTTTTTTATATATCGACACATATTGAGCATAGTGGATATGAATTTTTCAAAAAATGCCATTCATATAATAGTGAATATTGTGGTTTTATAAGCACATCTAATATAGTTTACAGTTTTTCTGTTACAAAAATTTTCAATCACTGACTTCTGCAAATCTCAACTACAAGAATATGACACAATAGAATTTTTGGAGGGGGGCAATGTATAAACAAAGAGAAAAAGAGCATGGCATATTGGTACTATGCAGATTCATAGCGCCCTCTATATGTTTGATAAAAATTTCATCTCTAAATGATGGTATAAAACAAGGCAGAGAAAAAATTTAATTAAAAAAATTAAAATCAACCCCCCTACCACAGAACTATAGTACTTTTAACTACCCATACTGTACAACTCTGTATTGTTTGTGTATATCAGTCATAGTGTGTTCACCTTTATGTTCAGGAGAGTATTTTACAAGGTCACCATATAAGGTTAGCAGCAATAGCCATCTCTCAAAGATGCAATCAGGCCTGCGATAAAATGCAATAGGTGACTGTTTGTTTATTCATTTTATCTTGAATTTATTTTCAAACTTATTTTGAGTTTATCAACAATTTCATAGTTGCAGAATAGAGTCCAACAGACCTGTTTTTTTCAGATCCAGGTTTTCCATACATAGCAGTATTGTTAAATCTGCAAAATCAATCAATGTCTCTGAAATAGGAAGAAACAGCATTTTTTAACATGAATATATCCATTAAGAGTGTTTTCTGTTTCACTGAAAATTATATTTTGCTATGGCAATACGAATTCACATATAAAGCATGCTATATACTCAACTGTTATTTAAGATATAGTCTAAGTTTATGTTCAACAGCAAAATATTTGACAGTAGTTAGTGTACAATTAAGACCTGTGGCAGTCAGGTGCTTATGTTAATTTTATAATTGAAATGTAGCGGTGGAGCCTGGCCTGTTAATCAGGAGAAAGCCATTGAGTAGCTGATGAGGCCTCTGTGTGGGCATTGCTTTCACCTGAGACTCCTGGGAAATCTGGTGGTATTTCCCTCATGAAGATGAGAAGCTAACTTCCCCAGTTGTTGGGAGTTAGTTTCAGAGACGATTAGTCATGGAAAAGGCAAGGTGCAGCCTCTGAGAAGCTGGAGCCAGCGGAGAGACCACTCGGCTTTGCCTTGATGAAGACAGACCTCTGACGCTGGAGTGGCATGCTGTTGATGGACCTGAGCTCTGGAAGTGAGGAGCCACGGTGAGACCCCTGCCAGTGCCAGAATTCTGCACCCACTGACTTCCTGAGTCGGAAGCAGACATTATAGACTGATTGCAGGCATATGGGTTAATATTGGATTTATGACTTTGCACTGGACTGGATTGGGATGCCTTCTTAGTGTCACATTTCTTTTGTATATAAACCCTATCCTTATACCTATATTCATGTCTCTGAAATTTGTGCCTCTAGTCTACCTGGACTAACTCAAGACCCAAAAACTTTCTTTCTGCCCTCTATCATCTATCAGCAGACCCCTTATAAATAATTAAAGTACATGAAATTGTCTAACCACCTTCACATCCAAGGAAGATTCTGGCTGTACTTCTTCCAAGACAGATTTGTGTGTTCATGTAGAAGTCTATGATGCATTTTGTACTCTTCGCAAGTTATATGATTTTAATTCATCAAGTTCTTTGCAGTTTTCCTTATTCAACATCCACTTTGGTACATATATGGACACTCAAAAGCACAGACTTGGATCAAGTGTGCCATAGTCTTCAGGAAACATCCTTGTTCTTCAACACTTAAAGAGATCCTGTGCAGCAAACTTGCCAATTAAATACATTGTGCAATCTCTTGACAACTACTGTCATATGCATTATTTGTGGATGGAAGCAAAATGAAATCTTTGAAAATTTTAATATTTCCTCCATTTTCACGATATTTCCTATCTTTTTAGTTGTGAGTGGATTATGCTTCCTTTATATTGAGTTTCAGTCCATGATGGCTATATCTTTGATTTTTCATCCTCTTCACGTCCTCTTCAGGGTAAGCCTATAAGGTTCTGTTATTTAAGTATTCCAGTGTTAACAAGCCTTGCTGAAATCCTGATCCAGCATTCTTCTTCATATATTCAGCTTCCCAGATTATGTACTCAGTTTAAATAAGTATGCTAAAAAAGATAAAACCCTGACACATTACTTCTCTAACATTAAATCCTGAAGTTTCTCTTCTTCTGTTCAAATGACTGCCTGTTTGTCTATGTATTGATGATTCTGAATGAGAATAGTTAAGTGTTCTGGGATTTCCATGGTCCCCATCATTACCCGTAGGTGTTTTTTTTTCTGATTCATACAGTTGGATGCATTTGTATATTCAATAAAACACAGTTAAACATATTTTTGATACTCTCTGTTTTCAGCCAAGATATATCTGCCCTTAGCAATGATATCCCTTATGCCATGTCTTTTAATGAATCTGAGTTGAATTTTTGCATCTCCCTGATGTACTGATGTAACTTTTAGAATTATCTTCAGCAAAACTTTGCTTCCATATTGTAGTAAGATATTGTTCAATATTTATGCATTATATTGGGTTGGCACAAATATAGATCTTGGCATAAATATGGCTGTCAAGGGAGCTGTATTCCAAATTTTGTGAAACACACAAGTGACTGAAAAAGGGGAAAATCCTCAGTGAGATGGATTGAAATGATGGCGTCCAAGATGGACAACTCTGAAGATACTCTAGGTCCAGCAATGTATTTTAGTTTATTGTACTAGGGTCACTATTTAAGTAAGATCTGACTAAATGACAATAAAGGGAAGTTATACACACAACATATATATCCCATATCTGTACACCTACACATATATGCATTTTATATCACCAAGAAGTTATATGCAAAATATATACATATTCACATATATGACATATTCATATAGGACTTTCTTTTTGTTTGTTATTTTGGGGGGCATCACTGCCTCTGGTGGGAGTGGGACGCCCAGCCTTTCTCCTGGAGAGCTGATACAACAGCTATCAGTAGAGATTTCAACTCAATATAAAGAAAAGAAAAAAAATCATCACAACTGTTTCGGCAAACTTTATGATAAACAGAGAAAATATGGAATTTGTCAAATTTTTCATTTTCCTTGGACAAAAATATCGATACTTATGGCAACCACAAAGAATACAAAAATGTATTTCCTTGGGGGCAATTATCTGCAAAATTACCTGAGTAGAAGGTAAAAGTAGAGATTTTTTTAAGGATAAGTATGTGTCAGTCCAAACCAAGATATTTTTAAATGCCTCATACACACATGAAGTCTGGACAACACTTAAACTAGACAACATAAGATTTGATGCTTTCGAGTTACAGTGTTGGTGAAGAATAATGAAAGTACACACAACTTCCCAAAGAGCAAACAAAGCTGTCTTAGGGGATGTAAAACCAGAATGCTCCATGGAATTGATGATGGCTATGCATAATATCATATACTTTGGACATGTTATTAGGAGAGACCAGATCCTGGATTAAGCTGTCAGGCTTAATAATACGGTGGCTCAGTGAACAAAGAAGGCCCTCTATTAGATGTATTGACCTACCACCAGCTGTATTGACTCCAACAATGAGCTAAGATATAACAATCATGAGAATGTATGCAGGGACAGGGAAGTTTTTCCTTCTGCTGTACATAATGTCACTATGAGTTTAAACTGACTGCATGACACCCAACAATGAGAAATGTAGTCCAACATCCATATGTCAGTGTGTTCTACTGTGGTAGATTATTTTATTTATTTAGGAAACTATTTGTGTTAGAGTAGACTAGAGAAACAAATTCATAGACACATGCATAAGTGTATAAGAAAAGGGTTTATATACAAGAGCAATTGAATACTGAGAAACTTCTCAGCCTAGTCCACATCAATTCCATAAGTTCAATATTAGCTGATATGTCTATACCAATCTATAAAGTCTTCTTCAGACTCATGAAACACATGTAATGACACCAAATGCAGGAAAATTGCAGTCCAGTGGGTTGGAAGTCTTATGGATTCAGTGGTATAAGCATTTCAGTGCTGGCATGTATCCCCACGTGGTTCTTTCATCACTGAAACCCTAATTGTCTCAGGGTAACTTCATGCAGCTTCTGCTCAGTAATTTCTCACAAGGAATGACTTATTTCCTGTCTGGCAAGGTACTTAGCTCCTTAGAGGCTCCAAATGAGGTCATCAAGCCGCAACCTGAGTGGCAGATTAGACTCCTCCCTTTCACTCTTTATCTTCAAATTCACAACAGATTACGTAACTGCCCCACTATTCCATTGATTTCAAAATGCCAGCAATATCATTCATTGTACACAGGATCCAGTGGAGCTTTAGACTACCAAGCAAAGACTAAAGATGTCCATATGAAAATTGTCCAAAGAAAGGCATCTATCACAATAGAAATCTCTACTACTAGAGATCCACTACTAGATATGAGACCCCTAGGTTGGAAGGCACGACACAAAAACCACAAAATACTAAAATGATGAAGATAGTTATGAGTAGGAACTTTTCACTCTAAGTTATGTCATTGTGAATCAGACTCAAATGGAAAGCAACTTACATTAAGATTTCTGTAGCGATTTCTCACATAAATAAATTAAGAACCAAAAGCAAACATACAAACTAAAATAATCCTATCGATGTCAAATTAACCACAATGTATAATTGTCCAAAGAAGTAATCTCTACAGAAACAAATTGCCACATTTTTCTCCCCTGTACTGTGCTATGTTTCAACAAATAAGCTTCAGATAGCATTCAATGACTTGAGCCCCTGGGCCAGCCTAGCTCCTACTCAAAGTAAAGGAAAAAATGGGTATTTGAAATACCACAGGGCTCACCTAGGGTAAGCAAGTTGCTGTGGATATTTCTGACTAAGAACAGACTAGGAATAAGGACGGGTCTGCCCTCTGGGGTTCAATGGTTAAGTGCTTGACTGATGTTCAAATCCACTGGAGAATTGCAATAATGAAAGTCCTGTTGAATTGCTCCTGTAGAGATTATAGCCTAGGAGACCTTAGGGGACAGTTATAATCTGTTGTATAGGATCATTATGGGTTAGAATTGACTTAATCTCATCCAACATCCTTGGGGTTGTACTCCTCAACATCTATGTCTTTAAAATTGAGTCTCTGGTATACATATATAGAAAGATACATTTACAGGCCTTTAAAAAGTTTGTAGAAAAGGAAATTAAAAGGTAAAAATATGCATTTGCTTTATTTCTTAGCATAAGCCTTATCAAGCTAAAGAAACCTTTGTGGTCAATAATATTAGCTATTTAGTCCATTGCAAAAGAATTGAAAGTCCTTGAAATTTAACTGTGTCAACAGTCTTTTTTACATTATCATCATAAGAAAAATATATGTCTTTCATTTTAAAACTAAGAAACAAAGAGTAATCACAGGAGCCAAATCAGGACAATCGGTAGATATGTAATGATTTCTCATCCAAATGCTTTCAAAATTGCCTTTGATTAAGGAGAGGAATAAGCAGGAGCACGGTTAGAGGTAAAATGAATAGTGGTAAAGCTGGAAAGGGCATTTTCCTGCTAACACTGTGGCTAATTTTCTCAAAATACACTAATAACAAACAGATATTATCATTGTTTGCTCTTCAACAAAATCAACAAATGTTTTAAACATTCCCCAAAGCTTTTACCCTTTACTAGTAATGTTGACCTCTTAGAGGCCATTGCTCTGATTATAAATTTTTCTTCAAGATCATACTAGTAATGTCACATTCATTATCCTGGTATTATATGAGTAACTGCTGAAGCATCTTGATCCGCCTTGTATAAAATTTCCACTGGAGGAAACACTGTTCTTATTTAGTTGTTTTGGCTGCAACAGTTGCCACCAACTCACCAAAAGTTTGCTTGCCTTTCGTTTTGAACTAAGAATCGTGTAGGTAATCCAGTTGTTATATTTATTGAGTTGCCTGTTGTTTCTTTTGTTACTTATTGTTCCTTTTCCATTAGGATATTAATAATGTTTCCTTGACTATTGATGTGGATGATCTTCCCTGTGGTTTCATCTTCAACATGCTCTTGTCTTTTCTGAAAGTGAGTTAACCACATATATAAATGCCCTGATTTCATTAGGGCATTAGCTTCAGAAACTTTTCAGAAACTCAATTATTTCACCACAATTTCACTTGTTCTTCATCACAAATTTGATGTTAATTATAGCTTTACTATAGTGGAATTCATATGGTTCATGTATGGAGTATTTTTTAAACTGATGTTTTATCCTTCTTAGTGTTTCAGACTAGATCCTGCTCAGACAAGCTGCAACAAGTTAATATTAATTTGCATTGGTGCAAAGTATATGCAAATTCAGAACTTTCTTCATAATATACATTTTTAAATTATTTTATTGGGGGCTCACACAACTCTTAGCACAATCCATCCATACATTCATTGTATGTAAAGCACATTTGTACCTTTGATGTCATCATCATTCTCAAAACATCTGCCTTCTACTTAAACCTCTGGTATGGGTTCCTCCTATTTCCACCCACTCCCCACTCCCCCATCCCTCAAGAACCCTTGATAATTTATGCACTATTATAGTTTTATCTTGTTGAACACTGTCCCATATATCCCTTCACCCATTTCCTCATTGTCCATACCACAGGGAGGAGGTCCTTATAATTGTCTCCCCCTTTCTGCTTCCCCCTCCCTCCATCCTCCTGGTGTAGCTACTCTCCCCACTGGACCCAAAGGTATCGTTTGTCCTGGATTCCCCAAGTTTCCAGTTCCTATCTGTACCAGTGTACATCCTTCAGTCCAACCCAATTTGTAAGGTAGAATTCAGATCATGATAGTGGGAAGTAGGAAGCATTTAAGAACTAGAGGAAAATTGCATATTTCATTGTAGCTAGCCTGTACATGGACTGGCTTGTCTTCTCCCCATGACCCTTCTTTAAGGTGATATCACTTCACCTGCAGATGAACTTCCTCCATCTATACTTCTCCTCACTTACAATGATATAATCTTCAGTTCTTTGATGCCTAGTACTTTATTCCTTTGATGTCTTTTGGTCCCACAGGTTGGTGTGCTTCTTCCATGTGGGCTTTATTTTTGAGCTAGATGGCCGCTTGTCTACCTTCAAACCTTTAAGATTCCAGATGCAGTATCTTTTGACATCCAGGCACCATCAGCTTATTTCACCATAATTGCTTATGCACCCCTTTGTCTTCAATGAGCTTATCAGAAAGGTGAACATGTAATGACATGAATTTTGTACTTGTTCCCTGTTCACTGCTTCCATTGATACCTTGTCATCACACAGGTTCCTGTGCTTCTTCCATGTGGACTTTGTTGCTTCTGAACTAGATGGCTGCTTGTTTATTTTCAAGCCTTTAAGACTCCAGATGCTATATCTTTGATAGCTGGGTACCATCAGCTTTCTTCACCACATTTGCTTGTGCACACTTTTGTCTTCATTATTGTGTCAAGAAGGTGAACATCGAGCAAGGACAATTTGATAGAACAAAGTGTTTTTGTATTAAGGAAGTACTTGCGTGGAGGTTCAATGTCCATCTGCTGCCTGAATGCTCACCATTTAAGTATATATAGATCTATTTCATCATCATATCTAAATATATTTACCTATGTACCTTCCTGTATTTAGATCTCTGTAAGTGCTGTTTCTCTCCCAGTTCTTTTCTCTATTTCCTTTTACTTTCCTCATGCCCCACCATTATTCTCAATCTTCATTTTTCTGTGTTACATTACACTTGATCAATCCTTATCAGGCCTCATACATCCACTTTGCCATTGATTTTGTTACCCTGTCCCTGGGATGGTCAACACCACCTCCATTCCCTCACCTCCCCATGTTCCATGTTCCCGTGGAACCATCAGTTCTATTGTTTTTTCCTCCAGACTGTTCATCCAGCCTATCTTACACAGATAGATTTACAGAGATAATGATATGTACAAAGGAACACCTCCACAGAAACAATAACAGGGCATCAGTGAACTTTTTATAGTAAAGTTATGGGTTAGACCTTGAACTGTTAAGTATAATGTGAGAAGTTTGGACTCAGGTACTCCCTGGGAGAAAGATGAGGCTGTTTGTTCCCAGAAAGATTTACAATTTTGGGAAAAAACATTTATGTATTTGGAAAATCTATACAGGGTGTTGATGAGTCAAAACTGACTCAATGATAGGGAAGACACACACATCCACGTGTGTGCATATTCTTGCTATTTGATTCATGGCGACCTTATATCCATAGAATTATTGTTGTGATGTGCTGTCTCCATGACTTGTTGTAAATCAGATTACTTTCATTCATAGCTTTTTACTGGGTAATTTTTAGAGGTAATTGCCAAGTTATGCACAGCTTACCTTAGTCTGGAAACTCTACTGGAACTGTTTAGAATCATAGCATCAGACAATCCTCTACTGACAAATGGATGCAATGAATAATTGTACTGGAGGAGACTGAAATTTAAATCTCTGGAGCTTGAGATCAAGAGAAATGGAGAAAGATTGTAATATTTTTCAAAAATTTTAACATTTGCTCTTAATTAATCCTCAGGAAATTTGTTGAATTTTTCCTAATGACTAGGGTTACATTTTTTTCCTGTATGAAAATCTGGATGTTTGATCTTTCAAGAACTCACCGAAATGAGATCATTCCCTCAGATAACGAGGACCACAGACTTTGTCCTTCTGAGTTATGAAACACTCCTTCAAAGACCATACCAGAAGAATGGGATTTGAAACCGCCATTAACCGAACTAGACGTTATTGTGAACACCCCACTAGCAGATTAAAGAAACTGGATGACTCCCCATACACCTATATCTCAAATGTTCTACTGTGGGAAGAAGCAGATGACTACTATTCAGAGGAGTTAGAAGTGAAAATCATTGGACTTTGCCTCAAAATTCCTTTCTTGAGAGTGTCCCATAAGTCACAACTCAAAACTACCACACACATGCTGTTTTTACACTCTCTGCTCTTTCATGACATGACTAGTCTGGTTTTGACTCTGTGAAAGAGCATCAGTGAGAGTTTTGTCCTAACTCCAACTTTGATTGTTTGTGTAAACAGTATCTAGGCACTTAAGTTATTAATCTGTATAAGTCAGCAATTCATGTTTATATATGAATACAAGCTATTTATACATGTATACTTTCATTTTCTTGACAATGTGTTAAATTGTATACCAGTTGCTAAATTAATGGTAATATCAATAATACTACCTTATAATTTATAATACCCTCCAATACAATGTATAATGATGTCTTTAATGTGGACTGGGGACATATATTAACCATAGATTCATGAAAGGATTGTGTGCTTGCACTCAATTGTAGCCCTGATATAAGGACAATTATATATTATGACATAGCCCTGCTCAATACCCACTCCCACGATGTCATCACTGAAATTATTGGTGCTATAGAAAAAGGTGATGAAGGAACCAGATGGA
Source organism: Nesogale talazaci (assembly GCA_004026705.1). NCBI lineage: Eukaryota > Metazoa > Chordata > Mammalia > Afrosoricida > Tenrecidae > Nesogale > Nesogale talazaci. Next base: position 23,719 of record PVJH01015900.1, read on the forward strand.
GCCCAGATATCAGAAAAAATAGTGAGGTAATAAAGTATCATCATAAAACAAGCATCTGTCTAAGTGAGGCACATGCTAAGTCCATACAGAAGGAGCACACCAACCCGTGTGATCCAAGAATTGAAAATAATAAAAGCCAAACCCAGAGATAGGACTAGTATCAGGGCACAAATTCAGGACACCCAGTTTTAGAACACTTTAGACCACATCAAAAGTCCAAAACCCATTTTCAGGGCCACCCATGGTGATTGAGCCTTTGTTGAGTCCTCTTAAGATGGACCAGAGATGGGAAGGGCCTTGTTACCAGACAGACAGCATTGCATGGTGAGTTGTTGCAATTGCAGTTGCTAAAATGTGACACCTTGTTTTTGATCTCTCCCTTAACTCAATATGTAACTTCCCCAGCTTTGAATATTTTCTGTTTTGTTTTCATTCAGGCTTTTTCTTTTGGGCTGCTTATGTGTATTCTCTTGATTTTGCATGATTTCATATGTATGAAACCCATATTTTGTAAGTCAATAGAGACAATAACTGTATTATATTATATACTCAAAGGAAAATAACAACTAGTACAAGGATGAAGAAAAATCCTGGAATTGATTGTTTTAATTCACTACTCTTATGAATGTGTTTCAGCTATTTAAATGTGTGATATGTGAATTTCATATTGGTAAAATTGTTAAAATAAAAAACGCCTAAATTTTAAAAGCTACTTTGTGGCTATGCTACATTTTGTGGAAGGTATAATTTTTCTGAAATTAATTTTTTGATTAAAATTATATGCTCTATATGCATTTTTGAAGAGACCATTTGATTTCAAAAAATTAAATAAATTTATATCCTCCATATAGTAAAAATGTCTTATCTGTAGAGCTATTACCAGGACCATCTAATATGCTATATGTCTTTCTTTTGGGAGGCATCACTGCCCTCTGGTGGGTCATGAAAGCTACCCAGTGCTGCTCCTGAGAGCCGCCGCTGCTGGATTTGAACCACCAAGCCCGCGGGCCGCAATCCCGCACTCAACCACTTATGCCACCGGGGATCAGCCTATCTTTCTATATTATATCATGATGCTATTATTTGATTCTGAATTGCATGATTTTCCATATACATGAGCATTCACCTAAATATATTTGGGTAAAATACAGACTATTTAAATAAGAACCATAAGCATTTCAAAGAAAATTATCATCAGGACATTGAATTATTGATGATTAAAAGTAGAATGACATATCACCAAATTGCTATACCAAAACTTCCAAGATGAGCAAAGGATAGTCAGCTTCTAGGAACACAATCTGTGAAAATAGATACATATGCATATTCAATGATACTTCATGAAGTTTTGTAACAACAATATTAAAAGATAGTACAAATCGTCTATGAACTTGTCTAAAACCCCTAACATATTAGAAGAGAAACATTAGATTGTTAGGGTAAGAAGAACAGTTTTACTACTGAAGTAAAGAAAACTTTATTAAGCAAAAATGTCAAACTGTGAAACTATTGTTTCTCAATATATCCTCCATCTTGATTTATACCCTTCTGAAGGTGGGCTTTCAATTTCTCTAGCCCCTCACTAGGTAAGACAAGTTGCTTTCCTTTGAAATATTCTTTGAGTTTCGAACTACAAAAGAATTCTGAAGAGGCAAGTTCAGGAGAATGGGGTAAATGTTCTCAGCAAAATGTCCATGGGATAGTCTTTCACTATTACTCACGAAGCATGAACAGGTACTTTCTCATAATTGGGGGTGGGGAATTGAATCCCCTGAGAAACTTTTCTCAAGATTATATATATATATATATATATATATATATATGTGTGTGTGTGTGTGTGTGTGTGTGTGTGTGTATCGTGACTACTTTTGGAGTCTCAAAAATAGTGGACAGAGTTTTCTGTCCTTTCTTTTTTTAAAAATGATTTTATTGGGGAATCATACACCTCATCATAATCTATGCATACATCCATCATGAGAGGCACATTTGTACATTTGCTTCCATCATAATTTTCAAAACAGTTGCTTTCTATTTAAGCCCTTGTTATCAGTCCATTTTCCCCTCCCTCTCCTACCCTACCTCGCTCACCATGATAATTTAAAAATTATTATTATTTTGTCTGTCTTACACCCAATTTTCTGTTGTCTGTCTCCCAGGGAAGGGGCTATATGTAGGTCCATGTAATTGGTTCCCCCTCTCTACCCCTCCTCCCCTTCACACTCCTGGTTATCTCTTCTCTCACCACTGGTGCTGAGGGATTCATCTGCACTGGTTCCTTGTGTTTTCAGTTTGTATCTCTACCAGCATACGTCCTCTGATCTAGCAGATTTGTAGAATTGGGTAGAATTGGGATTATGATCATGGGGGGGAGGGTCGCGTATTAAAGAACTAGAGGAAAGTTGCATGTTTCATCGCTGTTATACTGAACCCTGACTGAACCTTCCCACAATCCTTCTGTAAAGGGAGGACATAGTTTTCTAAGCTGATTTCTCTGTCTTGAACTTTTGCTGACAGAGAAGATACGTATTCTGCTCACTATCTTGAGTGAACTCTGCTTTGGAAGACACACTAACAGTATTAAAATAATGAAATTACTGAAATATCTTGTCTGCAATCATCTATCTGGCATTGAGACATGTTTAAAAGTTTGGGTTGTGTGTGTTTTAACAAGCCCACTCTTGTGTGACTTGAAAACTACATAAGCAATACTTTTTATTTACCCTCCTGTTTCCAAGAAAGAGGTGTGTCATGCACTTCTAGAGGCTGGTATATTCCAAATTTATGGGCCATGCAATAGGCTAGCGACCTTTCTGATTCTTGTGGTTGCAGTAGCTAATGAATTCACAAACTACACATCAGAGAGGGGACTGGCAGCACAGAAACTCAGAAAATAATCATGTCTGCTGCAGAACTGAGAGAAAGTGAGTTTTATCAGGTTATCTATATGTGAAGTCTTTTAAGAAAAAAAAAGATGCATATAAAAATTAGTCCAAAGGATTAATTGGCCACATAAACCCCATCCTCCATATCCTTGAGACCAGAACAACTGAATAATTCCCAATGACATGTCAACCACCCTGAAGGAGGGTGCATTAGGAAAATAAAAGTGGAATGAAACACCCTGCACTGAGATGGTCTCTAAGCTCACTTCAATCCTGGACTTGAACTTGCCCTGGAGATCAGCTTTCAACCAAACAGGTTTGTTTGATAGGCCTGTACAATTAACAGTGTCATCAAAGAAGTATGTCAGAGGTGATCAATCCTTACAGAGCACACCGTCTCGTCTTTCTCCAGAGGAGAGGCTGGTGGATTTGAAAGTTTCATTTTATTTTTAGCATCCATTTATGCCACAATACCACCTAGGCTCCTTACATTATAGCTTAGACACCTGAAAAACAGAAAGGAAGAGTTAGGAATTCTATGCTAGTATCACTCTAGAATTTAACAAACTATGAAGCCCCAGACAAATAGGTGAAAGTTCAAGATCTTTCTTTACTCAAATTGCACACCATATAAGATTAATACTCATTTACTTCTCTTTTAGTCTAATTTTCTATGATTGTAATGCCAACATCAATATTTTTGTTTTGAATCTAATTTTCTATCATTACAGATATTTATAATGTACTTTGTCAACTCTTTCAAATAATTAGTCATTTAGGTAGGTTCTCATGTTTAAAAAATTCATCTATAACTATAGATTTCCAGTCAAGAAGTAAACATTATTTTATAATTATATACCAAAAATAATTTTAATAAAAATTGTAACAGCAGAATAATATTTAACTTTGTTCACTGAGTATGGGAAAATTCTTGGCAGATCTGTGAATCTGGGAGAGAAGCATATAAAGTACAGAATACTGCTGTTTCTCCTGGAGTGGTCTTGAACGCTCTAGGGATCCACCCCCTTGGGTAGTTGGAACCTGCTCTTGCAATAAGATCCCAAGTCAGCTCACCTGGTATCCTTCCATTTTAAGCCTATGAAACACGGCCTATCAGAATGCTTCCAGCTTTCTCATAGTAACAGCTAAGCTCCTGAAGTACTATTGGATGATATCCTCATGTAATGTGATTGGACAAAATAGTTTGTAGGACAATTGGGCACCTCGGTCAGCCGACTGTACCATATTTACACAGCCCACAGTGTGGGCCAGTTGTTTTTTCATGCTGTAAACCCAAGTTATTGTAAGGAAATGTTTAGAAATCAGGAAGTATGATCTGATTGGTCAATGAAACTTATATAAGCCTTACGACAACTTTAAAGTTTGATCTAAGCCTGGAGTGTGGTCTCCAGAGATTGTGTTGGTGGTTCTGTCTCCCTCACTTCCCTGATTGCTGGACTTGTTGCCACAACTGAGTCAACAGTAAACTAGAATTCATTAAGTCAACAACACATGAGATATGAGTATATTTTCAGTTTTTGAGGGCTTGTTGCTTCATGTAGTTCCTGTGAACATGGAAGGTTGAGCACAGAGATTCTGTCCCATCTTCAGAAGTTCTTAGCTTGAATTCATAGAACTAGACAGGTGAACATTTTTTAAGGAAGTCACTCTTACTTTTTATGAGAGTTGGTCACATATATAAATAAATAGAGACCTATAAGAGAGTTCATTGGTCAATATACTCTCCAATTCTAAAAGGGCCCTGCAATAGATTTGGTGTCAATTTGGCTGAACAGTTAAGGCCTACTATACCCCATGTTGTGATATAACACAATGTAATCAATTTTGCCATTCTTTCTTCTGTGAGAACCCCATCAATAGTAAGAAAAGTAGGGCGGAACATAAGCCCCTTACTCAGGTAATGCAATTGAAAGGAAATTGCCTTAGAAGTATGGTCTAATTTATATGTAAGCGAACACTGCATATGTAAGCGATTTCTGCTGAGTCTGGATTCTGTTCTGACTCACCACTGTCCAGTTCTTTGGACTAGCCTTTGTATTGCGTGCAAATCTCCTTAGCCATGAGAGCTGCCGATTATGGATGCATTTACCCCTCTCAGCACAGACCTGACCTGCTACTCCTGCATTCATTTGTCTCTGCAGCCATCAGCCTGTGATGTCTGCAGATTTTGCGTGCCTCATGCCCAAAGGTCTATAGGACTCATGGACTTGGGAACCAGATGCACATGGACTGGGCTTGCTCACTTGTGTAACTATCTGATCTATTTTCTTGATTTTAATCTCTCTCTATATATGCACAATATATATACACTTATACACATATACAATCATTATATATAGTAATATAATATACAATATATATACACACAAAATCAGTGACTTTGCTCATTTTAGAACCCAGCCTAAAAGAGCTTCTGCAAGTTTCAGAGGATCAGGCAATAAAGTAATCCCTACAGAGAACACTATCTATACATCATAGAAAATAGCTAACCAAGAGGGAAAAACAGATTTAAAAAGAGCCCACTGAGTAGAGAGTAGTCATATAAACAACGTTGTGTGCAGTTTCCTGGATTGCTTTATTTTGTCTGTTTCTGACATATGATAAGTTAAGTTGAAGTCTCAGAAAATGGATTTCTGGGCACTGGTAAGCTACCTTCTGTCCGTTGTTTTGGAGGAAGGAAAGCCAAATATCTACTAGCATGAATATTGGCCCAAGATAATGAGCCCTAATCAGAATACCAGATAGTACTGGTGTGCATGCTATTCAGGAAATTATGTATTCCATTTACCCATCACTGATTTTAGCATCTGATTTTCAAAAATTAATGAATACATTTCTCTAAAAATTTCAAAAAGAAATTATCTCTAGGATGATATTTTCCAAGGGGAAATTCATAAGCCTCTGAAAATAGATTATCAGGAAGAAAAGACCAGTTCAACCATAAGAAAAATAATAAAAATGTCTAGTAAGTGAGAGCAGTCTTTTGAAAATAAATAAAAATTGAAAATGATCAGGAGCCAAATGTGGTGTTAGAGATTAACATTATAAAGAATAGCACATGAAAATGATTTTGTTTATAAGTAATTAGTTCCATCAAGAAACTGAGTCAACATCATTTAAGTATTATGTACTTTCTTGCAGAACTTTTAGTTCAGTTCTAAATATCTATCAGTCACATACTAAAGCTCCCCTTTCATCCCAGCAAGAGTTTATACCAATACTCTTGGGACATCTCCAGATTCAATTGGAGAAAGAAACAGATAAAAGCCATTGCATTCAGCCTCTGTGCTCTTTTAAAATCAGTAAGTAGCCAGCTGTTCCATTGCAACCAATTCAGTGCTTTGAGCAGAGAAAACATCAATCAAAACAGTGTTTACATTTTTTAATAATGTTAACTTAAGCATTTTATTGCCATGCTATGCAAACTGTCTGAGAGTACTAAAGAAATCGACTCATGGGAAAGACAGTTAAGCAATAGGCAGACTGCATAAAAGCCCAGGTTCTCTAGAGGTTAGCTGCATGACACCTGGAATGACACAAAGCCTCGCTGCCTTTGTCCAGAGTCAACGGGGAATCCTCTGTGGTGAGGAAAATGCTGGCGAAAGCAAAGGTCCTTCCCTGCAAACATGCAGAGCCCTGTAATCTGTGCAGTTTTCCACAGAGGAAGACTACAGAATTGCTTACAATCCCCGTAACGTGATGAGATGCAGGTTGCTGTTGTTTCCACACCGTTCCTTAAATGCATGTGGTGAAACAAGGCCTCTGTTTTTTTCTGTTCAGGACTTGAGACAGCAAATGCCAACAATCAAGAACTTTTGCAAGTAATCCACATTTGCAAGAACTTTTGTAAATAATCCAACCACAATATTATATTTGAACAATTGCCTTGACAACCAAGATACAAAACTTATTTTTCCTCTTTGCTCACATAACTCAGAGATGAAAAACTAAATTTAAAATGTCAAACAAAAACCAAACAAACACTACTATTTTTTTCTCTTGTACATAATGGTAATACTAATGATACTAATGATATGCTAGGTCATAATAATAGAAGAATATTATCTCATCTTAAATCTCTGATAGAGATAAATGCTTTTGCGGTGGATTTAAAAGTTTAATCAATGTATTTTTTACAAAATTTGACAATGCAGAGGAGAATTAAAATCCTTGGGAATTATCCTAATATAATTATTTTCATAAACTAAAGAAATCCAAATTGTAGTTTCACTTTAGCAGCAGTTATATGCTTAGACAATTATAATATTTATCTGGATTTAAAAAGACACTTCATCATCATTCAGGTTAATGCAAGCACTGCAATGAACAAGGAAGACAGAAAAATTAATGTTTTCAAAACCTAATGTTCTCAAAAATGCTGTCTATACCTGCACATCCAGAAGATGAAAAAGTCTATCTTGGAAGAATTTCAGCCAGAATGCTCCTTAACAATAAATTTGGTGAGACTACTTTAGACATGCTATAAGGAAGAACCAGCTTCTAGAGAATCTTATTATGAAGGATCATTCTCTAAAGAAGAACATCATGTTGCTCAAGTACATGGTCAGTGAAAAAGGGAAAGTCCTTTAATAAGATCTATTGGTCCTTTAATAAGATCTATCTACATAGGGCTATTATGCATTAGAACTGACTCAACCATACCTGACAGCACCATTTCCTAGTTCTCTTAAAGTGAAACACCATCTCCAGCTAGATAAACGTTATGGGAAAACTAGGAAAGATAGAAAGTTATACACTTGTTCCTAAGGAAGATCAAAGAATATGAGAGGAGAGAGGAAATTAATCACTGGAATGCAATTGGAGTTCATCCAGGGGTGCTTCCAAAGAGAGCTCTAGAGATGCTGGTCTAAAAAAAATTGAAAGCCATTCATTAAAAATGCTACCGAATACAAATATGATATACAAAGATTAACCATGGTTTTGGATTATTCGATTGTAAATGGTTTGTAGAAGTTCATATAAGAGAAGTTGAAAATAACTGCACTTCTCAGAAATTCTAAATGTAAACTGGTATAATTCTTGAGATCTAATCTCATATAAATAATTTCCCAGAGATTGTCTAATATGAATTTTTTGTTTTCACTGTTCCAGGCTACAACATGTTACCAGCACATATAAATGTCCAAAGACACTCATAAGGATGCATTTATTCTCTGAAAACATTATTAGAATGAGGAGACATAATAATTTCAATGGGACGAGCCTAGGTCTCTCAAGAAATTTTTCCTAGAGCATATTTTAAAATTTCCTGTGTAGTTTATTGATTTTATTTTCCCATGTTTTAATTGGCTATACAATGTATCTATAAAACCTCTATTCCATTTCATTTAGAACTATTTCACTTAAGCAAATGTTCTGCAAAAATAAATTGCACTAATATCAATGTAAATGTAATGGCTGAAAGTGAACACATAGTAATAATATGTTGCCTTTTAAAGAGATCAAATTATTTTTGAGGAGACTTGTGACACAAATCTATTAGTTTCTGGTATAGCATCTACTTTAATTAAGGCTAATTTTTAACTTCTTGTGATTTAAATAATAACATATATATGATGCTTCCAGTTCATAGAAAAATGTAGTAGAAAATCCTTTGCCTTGAAGGCTCTTATAAATTGGGGATATACATATATATGTATATATATATGCTAAAATAGATATTTTTTGTTGATGTTACTAGGTACCACTAAGCGGGTTACAAATTATAAAACTCTTTTTAAAACAGAATGAAAACTCTCACCGCCAGGTTCATCACCATCCTCAAAAATCACTGTCGGTTGTTTTGATGGAGACCACCATTACAGCAATTATGTCAATTCATCCAATTAAGAGCCATCCTGTTTTTCACTGAGCCTCTACTCTATCAAGTATAATGTCCTCTACTGGAGTGAGTTTCTATTGAAAATCTATCTACAGTACAGGAGACAAATATCACTTTTGCTTTCATCACAGGTTGTGCCTCCATCTCCTCCAAGACAAATTTGTGTGTTCATCTGGCCGTCCACATATATCAAATATTCTTCACTGACACCATAATTCAGGGTCTTCTTCAGGTGTTCTTATTATTTGCTCATCTTTCACACATGTATGTGCCAATTGAAAATACCATCACTAACGCTGGACATGTTTTGGTTCTCAAAGTGACATATTTGATTGTCAGAATTTAAAAATGTAGCAGATTTGTCCAGTGCTATACACTGCCTGATTTTTTTTAACTTTTGGTTCTATAAGTATAGCTTATGGGTCTAAATAAAAAGAAATCCCTGATAATCTCACATTTTCTCTATTTATCCTAATGCTGCGTATTGGTCTGTTGGTGAACATTTTTGTTTACTTTATGATGAGGTATGTTCTATGTTGAAAACCATAGATTTTGATCCTTATCAAGAAGTGAATCTTCACTTTCAGAAAGTAATGTTGCATTATCTGCTTATAACAGTTTGCTAACAAGCCTACCTCCATTTTTATGCTACATTATTTTTCATGAAGTCTATTTTCTCACATTATTTGCTCAGGATATAAATGGAATAGGTATTGTGAAAAAAAAACAGACCTTTAAGCACGTGCTTACTAGAGGATTCTAAATCTTGTACTTAGCATGCCCTCATTGTGCATACATGACTGCATCTTTATCTATATACAAGTTCCGCATGAGCACCATTAAATGTTCTCTATCCCTATTATTGTCAAACTTAAACATAATTTGTTTTGACCTGATCCATACAGTTTAATGACTTTGAGTAGTCAATAAAGCAAAGAAAAAGATCTTTCTAGTTTCCAGTGCTGTTAGCATGAGCCATTTGACATAAGCAAGGCTGATAATTCTCATCCCATGTCCCTGTTCTAGATCTGGTTTTAATTCATGGAAGTTTTTTGACAATTTTTCTTGCTGCAATCATTTTTGAAATGCCTTCAGCAAAAGTTCTTGTGCTAATCATGATACTGTTCAATTATTTCTGAGTTCTATTGGATCACCTTTCTTTGAAGTAGGCACAAATATAAATATCTTTTAGCAGGTTGCCCTGGAAGCAATGTACCAATTTTGCTGATAGAAAAAGGTAAACCTTTTCAGTGCTGCATTTATTTTCTGAAAGAGTCCAATAGGTATTTTGTTGATACCTAAGACCTTTATTTTTACTCTATCCTGGACTTTTTGCAATGCCATTAAATATTGATCATATGCTAACTCATTTGGGTACACTGACTCTGTGTATTCCACTCATGTCCTTCTGATCCATGTATTGTTCAAATTTTTCCCATGAAATGCTTTCAATATTGCAGCTTGAGTTTTGACATTTTGCTTCAGTTATTTCAGCACGAGAGATGCTGAGTGCAATTTTCCATCTTGATTTTCCACTCCAGATAGCTACACATTCCATTATAGTGGTTCACTTTATCTTCTGTAGTTACTCTTTGTGCATCTCTTCTGCTTCATGATTTTTCCATTTGTTTTAGGTAGAATACTTTTAAGAGTAAGTTACACAGTTTCTTCTAATAATCAATTTAGTCTTTTCTTCCTTTTATGCCTTTTTAATGGCCTTTGAACTTCTTCAATCATAGTGTCCTTGACAGCATCCCCTAAGGAAAAGAATGAGCATGAGACTATTTTATTTATTTATTTATTTATTTTGTAGAATGGAAATGTTTGACCAATAGCATGACTAAGACTTCTGGTAAGAAGTACAGATCTAGGAACATTGGAAAGTTGCCTTCTCCTCCAGTAAACAATAGTCTCAGAACCTCAGTGCCACTTCCACCCTACTCTTTAAGGTCACCTTGAGTTAGCATCAACTTTGTGACAGCAAGTTGAGTGAAGAATGAGTGGAAGAACAGTGTTCGAGATAGTGCCAGAAGATGGGGCACTCACATCAAAAGGCTCTTGAAATGTACTTGAGGCATAGCTAATTTTGGAGTGAGGTCCACTATGGTGATGTAAGTTTTCCAAAGAATGAGGGAGAGTAGTCTTCAGGAATATACTTCTTTTTTTTGGGGGGGGGGGGCATCACTGCACTCTGGCGGGCGTGGGAGACCCAGCCTTGCTCCTGGAAAACTGCTGCTAGATTTGAACCGCTAGCCCAGTAGGCTGCAGTCCCTCACTCAACCACTACATCACCGGGCCTCAGGATTCAGGGTAAGAAGAAACAATTGTAAAAACATACTAAAGATCAGAACTTGGAATATGCAAAGTTTGAATCTAAGGAAATTGGAAGTGGGGAAAAAATGAAATGGGACACCTAAAGATGGAAATCCTAGGCATTAGTGAGTTTAATTGGACTGGTATTGTGCATATTTAAATCAGAAAATCATATATTTACTTTATTAGGAATGGTGTTCCATTCTTTGTAAAAGAAAAAGACATTTCATAATCACTTTTGAAGTACAATGGTGCTTGGGATATGACTATATCTAGCCACCTTCAAGGAAATCCAATCAATACAACTATTATTCAAATTTATTCACCAACCACCAAAGCCAGTAATGAAGAAATTAAAGAAGACTGAAGGTATTCAGTCTGTTGATCATATATATACAATCAAGATACATTTATAATCATTATATACAATCAAGATGCATTAATAATCCTTGGCATTGTGAATGGAAAAGTCGAAAAGAGAAAGGTATAGTCATGGGAGATATGTACTATGTGATAGAAACAACGGCTGATTTATGAAAATACACTTTTCAGCAAAACAGACGATGATTATACACATATACTTCTCTAGATGGAATTCACAGAAATGAGTGAATGGGGAGTGAGGATGGAGGATCTTAATATCAGCAATTAAAACCAGGCCAGAGACTCACTGTGGAACAGGCTATCAATTTCTTATGTGGAAATTTAATTTAAATATGAATAAAGTTTTAGCAAGTCAATGAGAGTCAAAATAAAATGATGCATCTCTCAAACTTGTATTTTACGAACATCTCAAGAATAGAATTGATGAATCATCACTAAGCATAGAAGACCTGAGGCACTGAGGGAGGATATCAAGGCCATCATTAATGATGTAAAAGTTCATCAAAAAATAGGAAAATCTGCTGAGCCCTGGTGGCATAGAGGTTGTGTGCGGGACTGCAACCCACAGGGTTGATGGTTCAAATCCAGCAGCAGCTCTCAGGAGCAAGGCTGGGCTTCCTACTCCCACCAGGGCAGTGAAGCCACACCAAAATAAAAAATAAAAAAAAATAAAGGAAAGAGCTCAAAAAATAGGAAAATTAATAAATCCAGGGTGAAGTATAGCACTGATAAAACATAACTACCCTTTAGTTCTCTAATATTTCCTTCCCTTACTACTATAGTTTTTGTTTCTTTTAGCACATTAATGATGTAAGATTTGTGTAAGTTCATTTGTATTTTGTTTATTTGGTAAAGGAAAGCTAAAATAGATAACTCTTCAGAAACAGTAGCAGGAGCAATGGTTCTCTGAGGGTACAGGAAGGGGAGGAGGGGGGGAAAATAGGCAGCTGATAGCACTGATGACTGTAACCCAAACCAATGGGATCAAACAACAGAATTGTATGTGAATAGATACATTGGATTGTAGGTTCCTAGGGGGTAGGGTGAAGGAGGGAGGGGATAAAGGGGAACTGATAACAAAAAATTCAAAAAGGAAGAAAATGTTTCAAAACTGGTTGTGGTAGCAATTGTACAATACTGTTAGATGTGATGAAATGTTATGATATCTGTAAGTGTTCCTAAATAAAATGATTACCAATTTGAAAAACAAAATAAAATGATACATCTGAAAAAAAAAACAGAAAAGAAATAAAAGATTAAAGTGCGTAACAGAAAAGCCTGAAACTTTCTTTAATCAATTTGTTAGCTTAAGTAAATGGGAGAAAAGATGAAGCCAAAGAAATGAAAATGAAATTTCAAAGGACAGCTTTATAATACTAAGCCACATACTATAACGGAATGTGCACGACCTAGATTTTGAAAACCAAAAGGTTGCATATGATTAGCATATCTGAAACAGGAAGAACTCAGGAAAAAAATTCAAGCCTCAAGTTTCAACACTGAAAATTTCTAGGGGCAAAATATTGAATGATGTGAAGAGCATCCATAGATGACGGGAAGAAGACACGTACACTGTGCCAAGAAGAATCAGTGCATACGTTATCATCGGATGAGGTAGCATAGGAGCAAGGATTGATGGTTTTAATGGAGGCATTAGCCAAAAACAAGGTTCAAGGGCTTGATGGAACCCAAAATAAATGTTTCAACCAATTGAGGAAACTCCTGATGAATTCATTTATCTATGCCAGGAATTTTGGAAGACAGCCACCTGGCCAACTGACTGAAAGAGCTTCACATGTGTACTCATTCCAAGACAGGACCTAACAAAATGCTCAAACTGTACAACAGTATCACTTAAGTAACATGCAAGGAAAATTTTACGGAAGATCGTCCACCATTTGCTGCAGTAAGTTGATAGGGAGCTGCCAGAGGGTAAGGATCTATTCAGAAGAGATTGTGAAACTATTGATATAAAAAGAGGCACTGCATTAGGTAAGTGCAGCCCAAGACCTCTTTAGAAAATTGAAAAACAAGCTTGTTACTTTGGGGACTAAGTCTGACTCAACCCATGTTTTATTTTCAATCACCTCGTATACACATGAAAATTGAACATTGAATAAGAAAGACAAAAGAAGAAAGGAAACATTTGAATTGTGGCACTGGAGAAGAATATTGAAAGTACTGTGCACTACTAAAAGGACAACCTGACAAGTCTAGGAAGAACTGTGACTTGAGGGTCTTTAAAGGCAAATATGGTAAGAATTAAAACTCTTTCATACTTTGGATAAGTTGCCAAGAAAGATCAGTTTCTGGAGAAGCATATAATGTTTGGTAAATAGAAGGGAAGATAATAAAAAGAAGACGCTCACTGGATTTACATTGTGGTTGTAATAGTGGATTCAAGGATAGGACTAATGGTGGGGACAGTAAAAGACAGCAGGTATTCATTTCTGTTGTGTATTGGGTCAATACTGGTCAAAATTAATTGAATGCCATCTGCAAACAAGAGTTAGTATACATATGCACATGTGTATGAGTATTCATGCATATATAAAACATATTTCTAAGTTATTTGTACCTTATATATGCTTGCATTGCATTTATAATAAGTCTTTAATTTGAAATAGACTTAAGAATACCTAGATCAACTGGTGTCTGAAAAATGCTATACTCACTAAAGTGGGTTAGTGTGGATCTCGAACTCATGGCTATACAGTCATGGCTAATATGATCCTTTTAAGTGGGGTTTGGAGGCTAAAAGTCTTCATAGGAATAAAGGTCTTCACCTTTTTCATTCAGAATTGCTGGTAGCTTTGAAATGATGATTTTACAGTTAGTAGCCATCCTTCTTTATAGGATGTTACTATCATCAAGTTAATTTTGTCTTCTAGAATCTTCAGGCTACAATTGTTCATGGGAATAGATATACTCATCTTTCTCCCAAGAAGCTGCTGCTGGGTTTGAACAGCTGGCTCTAAAATTAGCAGTCGATCCAGTGTGGAGAAAAAAAGCTCATTAACATAAAAATATGGAAAGAAACGTAAGAAAAATTGCTCGATTTACCAATGTGATATACTTATTGTTAGAATATAATGAGTGCTATATGTTAGCATAATGTAAAAAGATAAAGTAAGTTATTGTTATTGCCTTGTGCTATTTTAATTATCAATAGTTCCTAACCTGTCTTTCTCAATTTGTGTTTAATAACTTTTTAACATAGTAGTTCTGGCATGATCGCTTTATAAGTCTTATTTCTTAATGACTGGCAAACGCTGACCTATTGTTTTCTAAATCATCAGAAACAGTCAGTACCTTATGTTTTAATTCTCAAGCTCTGCAGGTAGCAATGACTGCTGTTCTGTTACACTCGAGGTTCCAAAGACTAGTTGTAACATAATCAACAGTTTCCTCAATGCTATTTATTTTAATAAGACACTGAGAGTGCTGTCTAGGAATAATAATAGACAAACATTTTAAATACAAAGAAGTTAAACCAGTTTTTAAATCATGCTTTGATAAAACAATTGTTTTGTTTCAATTAGAGTTTTCTACTTTACATCTATCAGTTCTTATATCCATTGCAATGGCTAAACAATTCACAGAAAAAATTCATGATCAAGTAGTTTAAAAGAAAACAATAGATTTTAATACCAGTGAGAAATATTCAGGGTTGGTTGGTTTATCAGGATACGTTGCAACATTCTGTCAAATCTGCTAATTAATACCCAAAGAGCATACCACACTGTTATAAGTCTCAACCTGAAAACATTCAGCTAAGTTCCATGGGTCAGCAATCTTATCCCTCCTGAATGCCATGCCATGAGGTACCCCAGTTCAGTAAATCTCAGCATAAAGGGCACTTGGGTTCACTTACATGGGTCAGCAAGTCTAACTTCCCCAATTAAGTGCCTGAAGGTACCTCTCTCCACCAGCCAATCTATTGCACAAAAACACTCATCTTTACTTTCTCCACTGATTGGGAAGTCCATCACATTCCTCCATGCTTTGGTTTGTGGTACTGCCACTGTTTCTCTCATGGCTAAGCAGTCTAATTCTGAGGATCCAGGGGTTCGTTGCACAGAAGATTCTGGTTCAGAGGACATACTTCATTCCTGGCTTTGGCCGGTAATGAGATTCCCCCTCATGCTTCTCAGTCGGCTCATTAGTTACACCAGAAGGTAACCTGTTCACAGTTACTGGGAGGTAGAGAGTTTTGCTAGAAGAGCCTCAATGGGGAATTCACTGCCCCTACAACCATATATTTTATGGAACAGTAAAGAGAATCTTTCCAAATGGAGGGATTATCTCATTTGGCATGCAGATTCAAATGATACATTCCCCAAGTCTTAATACTACTAAGAATGCCAAGAATCCAATGATAATAATAAATGTAGGTGTGAAAGAGGTATATTCAGAAATATGTAAGATGTTATGTTCCTTTTATAAACAAAATTATCTACAATAGTCAGTACTTTGTTTAAGCCTCTTTGGTGGTAACAGAAAGCAAACACTAATAAATGTATATATAAAAAAGAAATTGCTGATTTAATAAACCATTTCCAGACTGGAATTATGTAGTAGACAGTATAAATATTGCAGTGATTTACGATAAATCTGTTAGGGATGTTAAAAACATTGTCAGACATCTTATTTTTATATATATATATATAAATATATATATATTTGGGTAAGAATTTTTTTCCTCAAAAAACAGCAGGCACTCTACTATCATTTGACTTATCTTTAAGACCTAAATTTATGTAATAACTCTTATATAAAATATTACACATCATAATGGTAGAAGGAAAAGTTTTAGGCTAACAACTAAAGGGTAAGGTAAAACAGCATCTGAATTGTTTCCCATGTAGAGAAAAAAGGAGATAATTAATCAATTTGATAGAATTAATCACAACCAAAAAAGAGGGGGGTCTCCGAAGTATGTAAGGATAGCAAATATTTAGACATTATTATTGAATAATAACTAATGACTAACAATAATTGATTGCAAAGAGATCTAGGGCTATTAATCCAGGTTGGAGTATCCCAAAGATAAGGGGATGTGACTTCAATATTCTCTACCTTTTACTAATTCATATTTTGTAATGCATTTATGTAATCTGCAATATTCTTCCTTTCTTAGCCTTCCTGAACATTTTGAAGTCATAGAATCAGAAACACCTGTCTTATTCTAACACTGATGTCATTAATGGATTTGTATCAAATAAGTTAGGAAAGAAGCTTGCATGAATTTTATATACTGTATGGCCATACTGCTAGGCAAATCAGTGTGATGATTTATAATTACTTGTTTATCACAATTAAAACAGATAAATGAGGGAAGGAGGAGAAATATGTTGGTAGCAGATGCAAACATTTAGGAGAAACAGGAAGGAGATGAGAAGAAAGCACAAAATTTCCTAAAAGTATACAAAAAACTAGTCTTAAAGTAATTGAAAAGATGGATAGGATGTTTGAATGATGTATTCTTACTCTCTTTGAAGTAAACATCAGGCTCATTTATTGCCAACATGTTTCCTTGACCTCATTGTATATGCATGCCTGATGGATGGCTCAAAAAAAGAAAACTGTGCTAAAAAGCTACCAGAATAAGACTACCTTGAACTCTTCCCATTCCAAAGCAATAATCTACAGGTGTTCATTTCTTCACTTTATTTCTGAACCTTCTGTGTAGACTAAAAATACGATGAATCTTTTTTGAAGAGTTTCTGCCTCTCTGTGTGACACTGCCCAGTGCTTTAAGGAATATAAGTTTCATGAGATGTGAGTAGTTTTGGGTGTGCGCAATTGTTTTGTCCATGGTGTGGGTCTATCCCAGGGATATATTCATGTCAAGGTCAGAGACCAATAACAAGCAAACTCAGTCATCTAAGTTCTTCTAAGACTGCTTCAATGAACATATATCCAAGTATTCTCTTGGTCAAAGAAAGTGACCAAAGAAAGTGCATCTGCAAATTCTGAGCTTCTGTCTGTGAAAGGACCTGTAAAAGTTATGATAATTAAGAGATGACTTTAAAATGGGGGAAATTAACCCAATCTCATAATGTGACATTATGAATTATAGTTTAGCCAAATTTAACAAAGGAAAAAAATTAAAAAATCAAGAAAAATAAAACCAACATCCATGAGTACCAAAGACATTTTCACACAATGAGACATGTCAGAGAATTCTTATATAATCTCAATTTTTTCATTATCACAATTATCATTACCATATTATTGTGAAAGGTATACTTTTTGAGGTATATTATAGCACTAATATGTTATCACACTTTTAAACTCTTAATTGATGGAGCATATAAATTTCTACTGTACATATGTAAATAAAAATATTTTTCTAATACCCTAAAATTTTGGGTTCAAATTTCTGTCTACACAAAAATAAATCATTCATTGATAAACATTCACAGAATTTTATATTGTACGTGGATTTATTTGTTCTCCACTCTCAAATCCGTATTTTCACTACAAGCTTGCTAAGAGATGGCAACACTTATTAATCATTGAGTTAAACATTTTTGATCAACAGATCAACTTTCTCTCATTTATACTTACATAATGAAGTCGGACAGTTCAAATATGTAATTTGAACTGCCCTCTACATTTTCCACATACTTCCAACTAAGTCATACATTGATACACTAGAGACATTTCGGGGTAATTCAAGTTAGGGAAATAATTGCTAGCTGGAATCCTTTATGATTTCAGAAAATATGCAATGGAATATCACAATAAGATATCCTAATAAGAAATTTTAAAGATAGAGCAATAATTCTATGGTTAAAACCTCATCAATGATAATATTGCCACACCAAAGTTAGTGACTAGCATGGTTAGATTTCTATCACCAAAGAATACTATCCCATATTTATAATTTAAATATTCTCATTTTGTACTTCACTGCATTGAAGATGTGCAAAAATTATATGGCATTCTAGGTTCATCATTTTATTTCCTTCACTTTATGCTACTTTACTTCATATACAAACTCTCAGGTAAATAATACTACTGATAGATAAGGCAAGGATGATTGTATGTCAATTTGGCTAGGCTATGATGTTCAACTCTTTATTCAAACTCTAGTCTAGACATTGCTGTGAAGATATTTAAATGTGATTGGCATACATATAAGTTAATTTTAAGTTAAGCAAGTTACTCTCTCTAGTGCATGTGGGTCATGTCTAGTAAACTGAAATTCTTGGTCGCAAAAATGAGGTTTCTCAAAGGGGAATGATTTTATCTCAGTACTGTAAATGGACACAATGCCAGGATTTTGGGTCTATAATCTGGATTACAAGGTTTAGAAACAAATTGTGGAGTCCCAACATTCTATTTGACCTACAGATTTTAGATTTCACAACTTCAGTATTACGCCAGCCTATTTTTACAATATCTCTGTGTCTTTCTTTCAATTTGCTATAGCCCCTCTTAGTCTCACAAGTAAGGTACCCATGTAAGTAGCACATCAAGGCTTATGCTGGATAGAAATTATAAAATTAGGTCAAACTATTCTCATATAGCACATTCATACAAATCTATGCATGCCGACATGTGTTTCCAGAATTCATTGTGATCTCATTCACCCATCCTCCTACATTACAGACCACACATTTGTTTTCCTATTCACTTTTCCATTCTTCTCATTTTTAATATCCTGCTTATGTATAAAATAAAAATATACATATATAATAAATAGAGGTCAACTACAAGATGAAGAAGTGATGGAGAGAGATTTGTAGTCTCCTGGTTAGTAGAAAATCAAAAATCAAAATGATTTTTCTACTCTTGCTGATTTAGTCATTATCGCACATTAGTTTAACATTGAATGCAAAGACCTTATCATATTACATTAAGTATTACTATTGAGCTATGTAATATCTGCTAATTTCATAATTTGATGTCTTCTCTGTGTCAATTAAGATACTGTGTAATAGAACTAAATATCATACTTGATCTCAGGAATGGAACACAGAAGATATAGCTGCTGTAGTTAGGTGTGAAGAAATTGGATGGTGCCTGGCTAGCAGACAAATAATTTCTGGAGTTTTAAAGACTTATTTCAAAATGAGCAGCCATCTAAGAGAGATATCATCTAAAACCACAAACATCAGTCACCAAGAGATTGTAAATCATATAATCTGAAATTGAGGGAGAGATTAGTAGCAAAGCCAACTGTGAGAATCTGGTTTGCAGAAGGCTAACTATGCCAGTTAGCCCAAGATACATTTGTGGAAATATATTTCTAGTGAGTTCCCTCTATCCATAATAGAGGAATTGGAAGAAATTGATTACAAAAGAGAGTATATTGGAGAGGCTGACTATAGAAGATCAAAATGATAAACCTGATTTGAATTGTTAAAATCTTAACAATTGATTTCCCCTTTTGATGTACATTAGTCCTGACTTGTTTTCAACATCTTCTGTATATTTCCATTTGTTCATACTGAGGTTTATCTCAGATATGTTCTGTCATTGGGGGATGAACTTTATGTGTATTAGCTCCCAATAAAGAAGTTTTGTAAAAAATAAAATAGATATAATAAAGAAAATAACATATGGGCAGATGGTTTGTGGAGTTCACAGAATCTTACACATAATTTACAAAAATACAATAATCTATATATTTTTCTGTTTAGCCACCTATCCTGTAATCACATTGGATCTGTTTCTGTAGTTAAATCTGTTTAAGAAAAATGTTAGCCCAGAGATTTCCAACCACCTTGTTTGGGTATTTATAATTCATGTACTTAGTACACAATTTCCATCAAGAACATGACCTGGCAAGTCCCTGAGATTTTCTAGAGTACGGATAATAATCCACTTTCAAGCACATTCTGCCAGAGGACAAAGATTTTTAAATTTTCAGTCAATGTTCAGAATGAACTCAACAGAATTTGAATCTATGTGGAGATTCAAAAATAAATTTGGGCCCATACTGGAAAATTTTTGGTACACAGATGACATATTTTTGTTTGCTGAAAGTGAGGAGGACTTGAGGCACTTGCTGATGAAGATGAAATATTGCATCCTACAGTTTGTGTTGCCACACAATGTTAACAAGAAACAAAATCCTCACAACTGGAACAATAGGTAATGTCATGGTTATAAATGGAAAAAAGTTGAAATTTTCAGTGAGTTTCTCTTGCCCCGGCCCGCGGGACATTCGCAACGTGGATCTCTGGGTCCGGAGCCTGGAAAACGAAGATGGGCAGGGGACGCGAAGAATGGAGGCAAGACAGGTTTCTGATCAAGCCTCGTTTATTGGGGCAAAACTCAGGGTATATAAAGCCAATGGTCACAGCTTATGTTAATGAGGTAGAGTCAACAGGGGCCAATCCTGGCCGAGTGCCAGATAAGGAAAAAATGCGCGCAAAAGGGGCTGTAGTCCTCAACTTGGTCCCGCACGTATGCTAATGGGGCATAAAGGAGCAAAGCAGGGACCACCTAAAACAACCAACCACAAAGCTACAATATAGTCTAATGGACTAGAAGTTACAACATGTAAGCACTATAAAACAATACAAAGGTATAATAACTAAAATGTAACACAAAGCAAGCAAGTTTATACAAAAGGGTAAAATATAAACTAAACATAAATGCCAGGAACAGATACAGAAAAAGGCTGGGTGTGTCCCAATAAGAGATAGGTGTCCTTTGTGCATCTGGTGGTCTTTAACAAAGCCCTGGGGCGGTAGGGACTGTTTGCAGAGCAAACAATGGCCTCTGAATCCGGCTCTCCACATTCTCTTACTTTGGATGCATCATTGATGCTCATGAAAGTAGCAGTCAACATATCTAGCAATGCATTGCCTTGGATAAATCGGCAGCACACAACTTTCTTAGTGTTGAAACCAAGGGTGCTACTTTCAGGATGAAAGTGTGCCTCGCCCAGCCCAACATATGTTCAAATGCCTCATGTTCATGTTAAAGTTGGACATTGAATAAGGAAAACTAAAAAAAAAAAATCATCTATTAGAATTAGGATTAAAATTAGGGTCTAGGGTTAGGGTTAGGATCAGGGCTAGGGCTAGGGCTTGGGTTAGAATTAGTGTGAGGATAAAGAAAAAAAGTAAAAGAGAAAAATATTCATTTGAGTTATGATCATGGAAAATGCTATTGAAAGTACATAGACTTCCAAAAAATACAAATCTACCTTGGAAGAAATAAAGTCAGAATGCTCCTTAGACTTAGAGGCAAGGATGACTGGGATTTTTCTCATGTGTGTTGGACATACTGTCATGTGAGACCGTGAGAAAGATGGCAATTTCTACTCCCATGAAGAGTTATAGTCTCAGAATGTGACAGTTCTACATTCTTCTAAAGGATCACTATGAGTTGGTGTCAACACTATAGCAGTGAGTTTTGTGTTTGGTTTTGGTCAGGCGAAACCAGTCTTTGGATAAAGAGCACCATGCTTAGTGGAGTGGAAGAGTAGAAGAAAAGAGGAAGAAACTTGATAACCTGAATTGACATCATGGTTACAATAATGGACCTGAGCACAGGAACATTTTGAGGATGCTGTTGGACCAGTCAATGTTTGTTTTGCCACTGTACATTGAATAACTTTGAGTCATTACCACCTAATAACAACTGTACATCCTAGCGTTTTGCAAACCTGTTTGTCATAACTTTAGCTATAATACACTCATCAGAATAAAAACCCAAGCCAATCTTATTACCAATCTTCAGAATGATTTTAAACCATTGTTGGGGATTTTTCTGCAGAAACATCATTGCATGAGTATGAAAACTTTCCCTACTTTTTGATGATTATGCAGCCTTAACAGTCTTCACTCCAAAATTAAATTTTGGATGGATATATCTATTCTGACTCTGCAGAGTGATAACAAAGACTCCTTTTATTCATGATATTTATATTTGAATTACTTATTCTATACCCAGAGAAAAATTCCATAAATCTCTTAGTATTTTCATTTCTTTATACCACTACAAAATTTTCCAGAAAGACTTTACAGTTTAAAGGAACTGTATTTCACATCTCTATCATTACCATTTGCAAATATAAAGCAGAAATAATAATATACACTTGTTCCATAGTCTGTATTTTTTAGTGGTTTAACATTTTGAATAAATATTCCTACAAAATTGCATATTTGATTTTAGAGTAATTTTTAATTGAAAGCATGATTGAGTATTTGTATCATCAATTCTTTTCATCCAAGATCTATTAAATACAGATCAAGTAATTTTACCTGTACATTTTATCCTTAGGATATCTATATTTTTGCGGGAGGAGACTTCTGGAAAAATGGAAGATCGGCTTGACAAATTCTAAAAGAGCTGTAACAATTGATATCTAATTTTAAAGATATATGAAAGTGACCTTAAAATTTACATTGATGTTTACAATTATAATCCTCTTATTCACAGTAGTCATATCATTTTAATTCTACCTGTTTTGCAAGATTTTCAGAATATTTTATTAATATTTGTGCATAATTATTTGTAGCTTCAATTTATCATCTATATTTCTAGTCCCTCCTTTATAATAAATAAAACTCTTTATTTTTACCCCCCAACAATATCACTATATTTCCTTAATCTGTAAACACATACATTCACTGTGCTTTCCCCTCCTCAGTTTCTCACAAATAAAACCTTTATTGACTGACTTGTACTTATGTAATTGATTGAAATGGACCTTGTAATTGTTAGAGGAATCTTTTAATAATTAAATTCAAAGGCATTTTTTGAAGATCTTAACTTCATTCTTTTGTCTTCTTGGGAGGTTTTACTGAGACTTATTTTAATTTTCATAAATAATGTTCTAAATGAATTTTCAAACATTTTCCCCAAAGTCAAATTTTCTAGTTTGAATAAATCTTCTAATGGCATATAAACCCTTATTCTATCCTTGATATACATAGTTATAGTTTCTGGGTTCAAGTTGATCTATATTAAAATATCTAGATAAATTTGAAATACATCCAGAATAGAGAATTTCTGCTACCACTATGGTTATTATATTATAATACCTTTCTTTTGTTTTAATTTTATTACTCTAAAGCTGAATTTATCTCGGATTTACTTACCTACTGACTCTCTTGAAACAGTACAGCAGTATTCATGTAAATACCTATTCCCGTACTATCTCAATTTTAAACACCCGACCTCTAATTTTGCTTCCATTCATTTTAAAAAATTCTGTATTTAGCAGAAAATGATAGTGTGAGAATGAAATAAGTGAAAAGATGACAACACACCAGGAAATAAAAAAAAAACTAAAAGGAGACATACAAAAACAAAATATAGATCATCTTATGAATGAATACATCTGACACCAAGTGATATCCTATGTGGTAACTCAATATGTGGGTTCTGAGCCAGAGATTAAGGAAATATGCTCAAAAGCAAGAGTGTTTTTTATAGGAAATATTCTCAATTCGGCTGAGCCCAGGTGGCGTAAGTGGTTGAGTGCGGGACTGTGGCCCGCGGGTTTGGCTGTTCAAATCCAGCAGCGGCTCTCAGGAGCAGCACTGGGTAACTCCCACGAGCACCAGAGGCAGTGATGCCCCCCCAAAAAACAAAACAAATATTCTCAACTCAAGTTACTGAAAAAAATCTTACATGTTCAAATTATAAGGTTACAATTCACCTATATATTTATTTCAATTTTTATATTTTAATGTATCATATAGTAGGATAACTATCGGTGTGCTGAGAATTATATTTCCAAATATATAAAATAATGTATTTTAAGCTTCCTGAAATTTATTTCATATAAAAAACAAAGATAATAGTTCTTAGCTTGACAATAATATAAATTGGACAAATATGTTTCTTAAAAGCTAAGAAATTTAGGTAGAATGCATTTCTCCATAACTAGTATATATTCTGTAATGGTAAACTTTCATTGGATATCAATAATCTTATAGAAATTATTGTCCATTTATGTCACTGAATTGGATGGAGAATTATACCTTGGTTTTATTTATCATCTAGTATCTTCTATCTGACACATGCATACATATATATGAATTAGCTTATTCAATAGTCACAACAGTTCTACCAGGTAATGATTACTATTGTTTAATTTTAATGCGAGAAAATTGAGCCCTATGAAGTTACACTGCTCATGGTTAAGGGAAAGAACGAGTGAAACCAAGAATTCAAACCTGGTGTCTTTGGTTACAAAATCCACACTATTTTTTACATAATACTTTCTTTGATAAATATTCTATGTAGGTTAAGTTGGATTGACCTTTATATTGTATGATATTTTCTGAATTTTTCCTTTTGTCAAATAGAGGAAATGGTATGTATGCTAATAAGAAAAGCTATAAAACTTACAGAATATTTTATCCTGGATCTGGGTTCTTTGTCCAGGTCTCAAATTGGTAAAACTTATTTTAAAAGAGGAAGATAATAATTATCACCCCTCAAGCCCAAGTACAATTCAGATTTTTTTCTTTAAAGCACTGAAGATATTCAAAATTATTGAGAACAATAATTAGTATATTTATATGCATCCAGTAGCTTATATGAGATAAACATGTTCTATATATTTTACATTCTCATAGATGTCCCAAATTTAGTAATGCTATCCTATAGTATTTGCTAAATATCTCATGAAATTTACACAATGTGCTATATAAATAAATATAATTAAGGAATACCTGAAAATAAATCTGTTTATTTATTTTTAAAATAAATCTGCTCCTACCTAACTGTTCACATCACATTCACATCACATTAATAATTGAATAAAATATTATAGAGTGGTATAATTGTTTTAAGCTTTCAAAATATTATTTTGTGAAATGTTTATAATGATCTTAAAATCTGTAATCTTTGATAATTAAAGGTATATGAATTAGTACTGAAAGTAGATTAGAATTAATCCTGGGAGGTAAACAAAAAAAGTAGAGTCACTAAAGATCTCTTTCCTTAGTATATTAATCTACTTATAATTCTTCCCATGATTATTGAATGTCAAATTTGTGCTAATTATTCTCCTAGGACTTGTAGATCTCATAACAAAAACATATTTTGATGAAAATTCTATTTAAAAAAAAAGTGATAACAACTCTACTTACATGAGTTGATTCCAAATCAGAAATCCTTCATAATGCTTTTAAGACTATGAATATTTAGTACAAAAGCTGACAGGCTCATATTTCTCTCTGGAATATGCTGGTGGGATGTCTTTTAGAAATGTAATGGAAATAAGGTTTAAAAGAAATGTGGCGGTCATGTGCTTATGTCAATCTAATGACTTAGATGTATGGGTGGAGTCTAGCCTGTTAATCTGGAGAGAGCCATTGAGTAGGCAATGAGGCCTCTGTGTGGGCATGGCTTTCTCCTGAGATTTCTGGGAAATCTCACTGTATTTATCTTGTGGTGATGAGAATCCATCTCCCCCAGTTGTTGGGATTTAGTCTTCAAGACGATGAATTGTGGACAAGACAAGATGGCAGCATCCAAGGAGCTGGAGGATCTGGAGGAGAAGCCACAGGGTCTTATCCTGTTGGAACCAGACTTCTGAAGCCAGAGGAGCCATGTGGAGATCACTGCCAGCACTGAGTTGCTTCTATCACCATTGAATACTGTTGATGGACCCCAAATCCTGGAAGCAAGGAGACATGGGTGACCCCTGCCAGTGCCAGAATTCTGCACCCACTGACCTGTGACTTCGTGAGTCAGAAGGAGGCTCCATAGACTGTTATTGGGCATATGAGCTAATATCGGACTTATGACTTTGGACTGGACTGGGTTGGGGTGCTTTTTCAATGTTCTATTCCTCTTGTATATAAAGCTTACCCTTATATCCATATGCGTGTCTATGAATTTTTCTCTCCAATCTACCTGGACTAACACAAGTAAGTAACTATAATTGTCTTGATTTGGCAACATATACACAAAAACTGGAATGACACAAAGAAGATTAGCATGACCCATGCACATGGATGACACACAAATTTGTGACATATTCAATGTTTTTTAAAAAGTAGCTATAGTGGTATATGCTTAACATTTAAAAAATTATAGATGATTAATATAATAATGTATAACTAAGTAGATAATTTAACTTAGATGGCATGCAAAAGTTATAATTTTTAAAAATATTAAAATCATTTTATTAACATCATTTTTCACAATGCATGAATACATAAACTGTGACAAGAACCATCACAGGTCTACTGTCATTATCACTTTTCAAATACCCATTTTTCCTCTTGAGTCCTTGTTATCAGCTTCCCATTCTCTCCTCTCTGTCCCTGCTCCCTCTCTCCCCACCAACCCTCTATACTTTATAAATTATTATTGTTCTGTTATATCTTACACTGCCAACATCCCCCCCCACACCACCGCCCACTCCTCCAATGTCTGTCCTCCAGATAGGAGACCATGTGTAACCTCGTAGTTGGCTCGGTCTCTCTACCCCACCTTCTCTCCACTCTGCTGGTAACACCACTCTGACCATTGGCCTCACCAGGGGCTGATATGTCCTGGGTTCCCCATATCTCCAGTTACCATCTCTACCAGCGTACCTTCTCCAGTACAGTTGGATTTGTAAGGTAGAGTTGGGACCATAATAGTTGGGAGGGGGAAGCCTTCAGGAACTACAGAAAACTTGTATGCTTCATTGCTGCCTCACTGCACCTTGACTGGTCTGTCTCCTCCCTGTTACTCCCATGTAAGGTAGAGTGACCAGACATCCCACTTTTGGCGGGACAGTCCAGGTACTTAACAATTTGTCCCACATCCCTTGGCCTTTCAAAAAAGTCCTAATTTTTGGAAAGAATGCAGGACAAGCTAGGAAACGGTGGGAGAATGGGAAGGGAATATAAGGTTTTCAGCGGCAATGTGGCTATTTCCCCAGGATATGAGTTTTATATTATTATTGTTAATTTTATAATATTGAACTTTAATGATAACAAATAATTGTTGAGAACTGATCATTGAGAACTGCTTATCAAAGTTTACATTGTTGATCAGTTGTTAGAATTCGACCACCATTGTTTGGACTTAATGAACAATGGCATTTTTGGCATTGACAAAGATAAAAATATTTTATAACTGTAGCTGTGGCAGTCATGAGCTTATGTTAATTCTATGATTGAAATGTAGGGGTGGAGTCTAGCCTGTTAATCTGGAGATAGCCATTGAGTAGCCAATGAGGCCTCTATGTGGACATGGCTTTCTCCTGAGACTTCTGGAAATCTCACGATATTTCCCTCTTGAAAATGAGAAGCTATCTTCCCCAGTTGTTGGGAGTTAGTCTCAGAGATGATTAATCACGGACAACACAGGCGGTGTCCGGGAGGCTGGAGTAGCCGGCAGAAAGACCATATGGCTTTGCCCTGATGGAGCCGGATCTCTGAGGCTGGGGCAGCCACATGGAGGCCTCTGCCAGCGATGGGTTGTTTCTGCCACCACAGGATGCTGTTGATGGACCCTGAGTCCTGGAAACGAGGAGCCATGGGGAGACCCCTGTCGGCGCCGGGACTCTGGACCCACTGATCTGTGACTTTATGGGTCAGAAGGAGGCTTTATAGACTGATTTCGGGCATATGGGTTAATATCGGACTTATGACTGAACTGGCCTGGGCTGGGATGTTTTCTCAATGTCCTGTTCCTCTTGAATATAAACCCATTCCTTATATCCATATGCGTGTCTTTGAAATTTGTTCCTCTAGTCTACCCGGACTGACACAATATGGTACCTCAGGAGTGGGGTACTAGAGGAACAAATCATAAGATGGAAACTAGAAGCTTGTTTGACTTGTGCCTCATGGTATTGTTACTTCTTTGGCTAGAAAGAAGTCAAATATGACCTTGGAGTGTGCTGAGTTATTTTCTGGAAACAATATAGGAAGTTAAAATTTTGATTATTTTGTTT